>CAEGAF010018900.1:0-10720 GCA_903067075.1 Micropoecilia bifurca | reverse complement strand
GGCTCCAAAGCCACTTCAGCTATCAGCATCAGTCCTGGCTCTCCTCAGGGCTGTGTGCTGAGCCCTCTGCTCTTCACGTTGTACAGAAACAGGATGTCAATAACATACAGATAATCAGTATTGTTTTTGATACAGAATATGCCAACAAAAAAAACAACAAAGCATCTCTGAAGGAACAAATGTGTCGTGGTTACACAACTAAGTATCCAAATGTGAAGATCAAAATGATCACATTAAACAAATACAACAACTTTCAGCTTAACAGTCAAGAAACCCCTCCAGTCTTTCATTCTAGTGTTAAACCAAATCAATTGAATAGTGAATCTCAACATAGGATATGTATGGAAAATACTTCTATGGCTTTTTACTAGTGTGAATCATCATGTGCCGAGTTAATTCCCGTTTTCCCCTAAAACTTTTTCCACAGCTCCCACATGAAAACGGCTTTTCACCAGTGTGAATCATCATGTGCTGAGTTAAATACTTTTGACTAAAACTTTTTCCACAGTTCCCACATGAAAATCGCTTTTCACCAGTGTGAATCATCATGTGCTGAGTTAACTGATCTTTTCGACTAAAACTTTGTCCACAGTTCCCACATGAAAACGGCTTTTCACCAGTGTGAATCATCATGTGCCGAGTTAATTCCCGTTTTCCCCTAAAACTTTTTCCACAGATCCCACATGAAAACGGCTTTTCACCAGTGTGAATCATCATGTGCCGAGTTAAATGCTTTTTTTGACTAAAACTTTGTCCACAGCTCCCACAAGAAAACGGCTTTTCACCTGTGTGAATCATCATGTGCCGAGTTAAATGCTGTTTTTGACTAAAACTTTGTCCACAGCTCCCACAAGAAAACGGCTTTTCACCTGTGTGAATCATCATGTGCTCAGTTAAATTCTTTTTTTGACTAAAACGTTTTTCACAGCTCCCACATGAAAATGGCTTTTCACCAGTGTGAATCATCATGTGCTGAGTTAACTGACCTTTTTGATTATAGCTTTTTCCACAGTTCCCACATGAAAACGGCTTTTCACCAGTGTGAATCATCATGTGACGAGTTAATTCCTGTTTTCGACTAAAACTTTTTCCACAGCTCCTACAAGAAAACGGCTTTTCACCAGTGTGAATCATCATGTGCTGAGTTAATTCCCGTTTTCCCCTAAAACTTTTTCCACAGCTCCCACATGAAAACGGCTTTTCACCCGTGTGAATCATCATGTGCTGAGTTAACTGATCTTTTCGACTAAAACCTTTTCCACAGCTCCCACATGAAAACGGCTTTTCACCTGTGTGAATCATCATGTGACCAGTTAAAACCCGTTTTTTACTAAAACATTTTCCACAGGTCCCACATGAAAATGGCTTTTTACTGCTGTGAATACTCATGTGCTGAGTTAAACCTTGTTTTTGATTAAAACTCTTTCCACAGGTCACACATGAAAACAGCTTTTCACCTGCGTGAATCATCATGTGTTCAGTTAAATTCCGTTTTCGACTAAAGCATTTTCCACAGGTCACACATGAAAACGGCTTTTCACCTGTGTGAATCATCATGTGCTGAATTAAATTATGTTTTCTATTAAAACGTTTTCCACAAGTCACATATGAGAAATGTTTTCTTCTTTCTTGATTTTGGTTCTCAGCTTCAGCAGCTTTCTGGAAGATGACTTGTTTCCTGTTTGGTTCTGATTCAGTTTGGTGTGTTTGCTCATAAACAGGATCCACCATGCAGGTATCAGTCTCCTGTTTTAACTCAACCTGTTCTTCATCCTGACTGCAGTAAACTTCTTCCTCTTCCACTTTTATCTGCTGATGTTCTAGATCCTCCTTCTCTTCTTTTATCTGATGATATTCTAGATCCTCTTGTTCTTCTTTTTTCTGATGATCTTCTGGTTCTTCCTGTTCTTGTTTCACCTGCAGAGGTTCTGACTCCTCCTGGTCCAGAGTGGATCTCCTCTTCTGGTTATAAATGTTACACTGCAGGAAATCTGGAGAAGAAAACAGAGAAAAACAGTTATTATTAACTTTATTGAAGGAAATAGGAGAACAGATAGAAAAAAAAGAAAGCTGCCTTTATTTCTCACTGTCTTCACTATAAAGCCTTTAAAACCACAAAAAAAAAAATCTGAATATTTTTCCATATAAACCCTGGTGCTTTAAGTGTTATGTTTAAGTTATTCAAATATTCATTTCCATCCACCTGTTGGTTCTCAATCACAAGGACATGGCAAAACTAAAAAAGGTTTAAAAATAAAGCAACGTAACAAGTTATAATTTAAATAGGCCATAACTTGTATTGGGAGCCATTTCAATAAATCAATATTTATGAGGAATTTTACTCATTAAAGCTTTCTTATTTGGAACCTTAAATTTTTGTATAGGTGTTTTAGAGATTAGATCAGTGAGACTGAATAAAAGTCGTATAGAAGCAACAATTTAATTTTAGGTTTACTTCTCTGCATGCTGCTTACTGAGAATAAAACATGTTTGATATGCATTGCTAGTTATTTTTGGTCCTGCAGCTGGAACGTGATTTAAAAACTTTCTAAACCACATTTTCCATTACATTTCACTGTAACCTTGCCGACCCCCTAAAATTGCTCCTAAGAAATGTTCCTGTTTATGGTCCCTCCCAATAAAGAGATGGGATTTAGGCCCTTTCCTGTGGGTTTTGACCAGAGCAGAAGATGAAACAATGAATTTGGATTGATTGATGTAATTTGAGATTTGCTTTTCTTCGGTTTGTTATGCAACATTATTTTGTCATTTCTTTGTGTTGCTACTAATTTGGTTTGCAGTTGTTTTAAGTCTCAGATTGTTTCTAGTGTTTTTCCTGGGTTGCAGTGCTTCAAATTAGAATAATAAAGTCTATTTTTAATATTGTAAAAGTATTTATAAATAAAATATATTGTGTATGCTTCTTCTATTTCATCATTTTAAGCCAGACCTGCCTGGGTACTTTTAATAGAGAGGCCACTTGATATTGTCTGATAGGTCAGTTGGCTTTAGGGCCACGTCCTCTGACACGGTCCGGGTTTCTGACACTTACCTATGAAACATCACCTCAATGCAGCAGTGGCTTGTTGATTGGACTTTTAATTACCTGAGATCATTGGCTCCATTTTCTCTCTAGCCATTTTCACTGAGTAATTGTGATGTCTGCGTTCATTTGCCTATTAAAAATCAGTTATACGGGAGGGGATCCGTTACTAAAATGATCCTGATAAAGAAAGTTTAATATGTTTATACTTCGTCCAATCGCTGGTGTTTCCTACCTAAACGGTGTAAGATGATCCGGGGAGTCCGGGATAAATCCAGCAGTCTGCGCTGATCATCCATCTCTTCCTCCGACTTGACGATGATTCCTTTAAACTCTGTGAAAGTTTCTTCAGCAGAATTAACTTCTCGCTGATAAACTTGTTTAGAGAAATATTCAAAGTTTCAACAAAACAGACCACGCGCCATCTTTTCTTTCTTTCTACATCCTCGTCCTTCTTCTTCTTCGTTTCTATTATGGTGGATCGAAAGAATTTTAAGATGCACACCGCCACCTACTGTACACGAGTGAGTAGCAACACTACTTTACATCTATTAAATTCTATTTTTTTAATCTTGTATTTTGAAGAAAAATAAATAATGCTTAATCTATAAATATCCATTATGTTTCCTTCATTTTCCAATATTCCTTTAAAACTCCATTCTTGACCGGTCCTTCCAACCATTCATCTCAATTTCTTCCTTTCAGGTTCATATGTTCTCGGTAAACATTGAGAAGTTTTAATTATTGCTATCAAACGTTATCAAACTCGGTCGGCATTTTGAAGCCAAAAATACCTCAGAAATATACAGAGCCAAGCAGGAGAATCAACTCATTTAAAATTTAAACTCAGCTTCACACAAACACAAAGACGTTTTACACTAGCATAAATGTTCGGCTGTTGAACTGAACCGTTCCAGGTCGTTATTAAGCTAATTTTCTATTAGCAGCTTTGCTAATCTGTTACTTTACCAAAGCACATTAAAACAAACCTTTATCTTGGCTTTTTTCTATTCTATTACCTTTCTTTTCTCCCTCCCTGAAGGATAAGTCTTTTTTTTTTGAGACATTGTTTTGCTCACTTGACTCCTGACTGGAGCTTTGGACGTTTGAATGTTCTGCTCGTTGCAGACTTTATGAATGTTAAATGACAGATGTCATGAAGTGTCATTCATTTTTAGTGCAAAGTTGCTCTAAAAGTTGCATTGAAAGTCTGTTAAAAGTGCCAACTTTGCATTAAAAGAAGACTTTTTCATATTCATGACAATGTTATGTCATGTTTATCACAGTCTCATGTCAGTCTTATGACCCTTCAAATAAAGTGTTACAAAAAAATTGTATCAATATAAATGCACATGAACATAGTTTCAGCATAAAGACAGTGGTATAACGGAAGTCAACTGCAGTAGAAAAGAGCAAAATATTAAAGCTAAATGTAGAGAAAAAACTAATAATTGAAAACAATCACACACCCTTTGTACAATCATTGCATGAAAATTAGTTTGTGGTGAAGCTTGGATTTCTTTTAAAGTACAAATGTACATTCAACCATTCTAGTACATTCTATTTTTGATTTAAAAACTACAAAATTAAACCCCACAAACTGTCTCTATTGTACAGAATGAAAAAAATCAATAACTCAAGTCCAATGTTGTGAGAATGTTCTGGAAGGGAGTCCAGGTCCAGTCAGACTCTGTTCATGTTCCTTGTACTAAATGGAGTAATTATTCAGGGAGGCAGAATGACAACAGCTCACAGATCCTTGATTCTGGTTCAACGCCTCCATATATTTCCAGTTCTTAAGTGAACCATACATGGCGAATACTTCTACATGCGACTCCCCAAAATGTTCAGCTATCTGATGTTTTAGGAAAAAACAGTTTCTACAGAAAAAGGCCTTTCACCGGTATGAATCAACATGTGCTCAGTTGAATAATGTTTCCGACTAAAACTTTTTCCACAGGTCCCACACGAAAACGGCTTTTGACCTGTGTGACTCGTCATGTGCCGAGTTAAATCTTGTTTTTGACTAAAACTTTTTCCACAGGTCCAACATAAAAACGGCTTTTGACCCGTGTGAATCATCATGTGCCGAGTTAAATCCTGTTTTTGACTAAAACCTTTTCCACAGTTCACACAAGAAAATGGCTTTTCACCGGTGTGACTCCTCATGTGCTTAGTTAAGTAATGTTTATGACTAAAACTTTTTCCACAGGTCAGACACGAAAACGGCTTTTCACCAGTGTGAATCTTTATGTGCTCCGTTAAATATTGTTTTCGACAAAAACTTTTTCCACAGTTCACACATGAAAAAGGTTTTTCACCAGTATGAATCAACGCGTGCTCAGCAAGATAATGTTTTCGACTAAAACTTTTTCCACAGGTCACACATGAAAAAGGTTTTTCACCCATATGAGTTCTCAAGTGAGCATTGAGAGAAGATTTAACAGTGAAACGCTTTCCACAACTCAGACATAAAAACGGCTTTTCACCGGTATGAGTTCTCATGTGAGCATCAACAGCAGCTTTAAAAGAGAAACTTTTTCCACACGTCTCACATGAGAAAGGTTTTCTTCTTTCCTGATTTAGCTTCTCAGTTTCAGCAGCTTCCTGGAAAATGACTTGGTTCCTGTTTGGTTCTGATTCAGTGTGGGATGTTTGCTCATCAACAGGAACCACCATGCAGGTATCAGTCTCCCGTTTTAACTCAACCCTTTCTTCACTCTGACTGCAGTAAACTTCTTTCTCTTCCACTTTTATCTCCTGATGTTCTAGATCCTCCTGCTCTTCTTTTATCTGCTGATCTTCTGGTTCTTCCTGTTCTTGCTTCACCTGCAGAGGTTTTAACTCCTCCTGGTCCAGAGTGGATCTCATCTCCTGGTTCCATGGCTCCTCCTTAACGTTATGTAGCAGGTAATCTGGAGAAAAAAAACAGAAAAAAGGAAGAATTGTTGACTCTTTTGAATAACCAAATGCACTGATTGCAGTTTTCTGGCTGATTGCTGGATACAGATTTTTTAAAAGTCGGACCTACCACTTATTATTTTGACTGATACCATTTTTCTGTCTGAAATATCCCTATAAATAGCAATACATTTGTTGCTCAGTTGACAAATGTGAGATGACTATTGTTAACTGCGAACATGCAGACATGACCTGGTGGGTCGGTCTATCAGTCAAACTTCTCACTGGAGAGCAGAAGAGTAAGTGGTTGTTTTTTCGACTTTTGCTGAAGCAGATAAGATCAGTGGATAAAACTGGTTTCACATTTAAGTATCTGCCGATCACCGATCTCCCAAACTTAAGGAAATTAGGGCCAGTTAATCAGCTAATCGATAAATCAGTGCAGCCCTGAACAGGGGGCAGTAGAGAGGGGGAAAACGATGACAATTCAAGGGGACCTGACCAACAGGGGGCCCTCCAAAATTTAATTATTTATTTTTGGGTTTTAAAAAAAAAAAAATCAGGGCCCTGTCACTTAAAACAATCTTTGAAAATACAATATGATTAAGCAGTAAAAATTTCATGTTATCCCTCCCAGACCAAAAAACACACATCCATATTTGCCCTGAACCCCCTATCTGCGTTAAATGGTTCGTTCCTGCTTGGAGCGCTTCACAATGACGCTGTTAGCAGCAGACAGAGGAAAACACAAACAATGGTGGCAGTTGCTATGCTGCTAAGAAAAGCAAAAAGCTTCATACTTAGACATTAACCTTCATCCAATCGCTGCTGTTTCCTACCTAAACGGTGTAAGATGATCCGGGGAGTCCGGGATAAATCCAGCAGTCTGCGCTGATCATCCATCTCTTCCTCCGACTTGACGATGATTCCTTTAAACTCTGTGAAAGTTTATTCAGCAGAGTTAACCGCTTGTTGATAAACCTGTTCATAAAAATCTCGAAAATTCAACAAAACAGACCAGGCGCCATTTTATCGTTCTTCTTTTTCCTCTTCCGATTCTTCTTCTTTGGGATTTTTTGACTGTCGGGATTCATATGGTGGCCTTACCGCCCCTACTGGATAATATGATTATTACATCTACAGATTTCTCATATAGTTCCAGTTGTCATCGAAAAAACTAAAATCTTCTCTTCCACTTGATTTAAATAAAACAAATACAATATTAGTATCCCGGTTCTCCGCAAATCCATAGGTAATGTCGTCCTCTGACTCATTTTTCATACATCCCACAACATGTTTTGCTGTTTATAACACCAAATAAGAACATTTCCTACAATACAGTAAAAGTTAGGAAATCTACACATAATTCTCTCTTCAGCTCCTTGTACACTCATATTTATTCTGACATCTATATAAACATTGTTTGATGAATTATTCCTCTGTTTTTGCTAGTGCTTTATGTATTCCCTGAAAATTATACCATAAAACTTAGATTTTAGCTTTATGTCAACATTAACTTTTTATAGCCTCATTTTTATGTCTAATAATAGCAGATCATTTGGACCAAGGAACATTATCTACGCTCTGAAGACCCTGGCTCTCCTGGGAAACGTTGTTACTGGTTTGAGGGAGTATCTGGGTTTTGGGCATCTGGGGTTCTGTGACCCTCGTCTATGGAGGGACATTTGTGACTCTGGGGATGACTTCTACCAGCTACACACAGTGCATTTAGAGGAGAGTTCAGTTGCTCGATCTCCTTCAAGTTATTACAACTAAAATGAGAGAAAAAGTCATTTATTGAAATCAATCACACATACTTTGTACAAACAATGCATGAAAATTAGTTTGTGGTGAATCTTGAATTTTCTTGAAAGTATGAATTAATTTAATTTCATTTGAAAATATTTTAAATAGGTACAGTAAAACTGGTTAATATAACTTGAACCAACTGACATCAGTTTCAATCTCGTTTTGCTTTAAAGACAAATATCATCACAAATATAGTTTTGTATAGAGTCATTAAAAACAATCACCCATTCCACTACGTTCCATTTTTGATTTAAAAAAAAAAACAACTATAAAAGTAAACCCCAAAAAAATCTTTCTATTGTACAGAAAAATAAAAATAAATCATGCTAGTCCAATCTCATTAGGATGTTCTGGCCACGAGTCCATATCCAGTCAGGCTTTCTTAAAATTGCCTGTACTGAACATGACTAAATCTGAACAATTTTGCCTCAGAATAATAACAGCCTATAGATCCATGATTCTAGTTTGGATGCTCCATAAATTTTCAGTTTTTAAGAATTTTTTTGTGGTACAGAATATGCTAGCAAAGAAAAAAAATTCTGTGTAGCCCTTCTCTAAGACACAAGTCACACAAGGAAAATACTTCTACAACTTTTCACAAGAGTGACTCCTTATGTGCAGAGTTAAATCGTATTTTTGACGATAACTTTTTCCACAGTTCACACATGAAAAAGGCTTCTCACCAGTGTGAATCCTCATGTGCCTATTTAAATGCTGTTTTTGACGAAACTTTTTTCCACAGGTCCCACATGAAAAAGGCATTTCATCCTTATGAATTCTCATGTGAACACTGACAGACAATTTCAAAGTGAAACGCTTTCCACAGGTCACACATGAAAATGGTTTTTCACCTTTGTGACTCATCATGTGCTTTCTTAAACTAGGTTTTTGACAAAAACATTTTCCACAGGTCCCACATGAAAACGGCTTTTCACCTGTGTGAATCCTAATGTGCTCAGTGAAACCTTGTTTCTGACCAAAACTTTTTCCACAGGAAACACATGAAAAAGGGTTTTCACCTGTGTGAACCATCATATGCTGAGTTAAGTAACGTTTCTGACTAAAACTTTTTCCACAAGTTACACATGAAAATGGCATTTCACCTGTATGACTCCTGATGTGGTCAATTAAACTATGTTTTTGACTAAAACCTTTCCCACAGGTCACACATGAAAATGGTTTTTCACCTGTGTGAGTCATCATGTGCAGACTTAAATTCCGTTTTTGACTAAAACATTTTCCACAGGTCACACATGAAAATGGTTTTTCACCAGTGTGAATCATCATGTGCAGACTTAAATTCCGTTTTTGACTAAAACTTTTTGCACAGGTCACACATGAAAACAGCTTTTCATCTGTGTGAGTCCTCATGTGCTGAGTTAAACCATCTTTTTGACAAAAACTTTTTCCACAAGTCACACATGAAAATGGCTTTTCACCAGTGTGAATTCTCATGTGCTTAATTAAATCCTGTTTTTGATAACAACCTTTACCACAGGTCACACATGAAAATGGCTTTTCAACCGTGTGAATTCTCATGTGCTTAGTTAAATTCTGCTTATGACTAAAATTTTTTCCACAGTTCACACATGAAAAAGGCTTTTCACCTGTATGAGTTCTCATGTGAGCCTCAAAAGCAGATCTGAAAGCAAAAGGCTTTTCACAGGTCACACATGAGAAAGGTTTTCTTCTTTCCTGATTTTGGTTCTCAGCTTCAGCAACTTCCTGGAAGATGACTTGGTTCCTGTTTGGTTCTGATTCAGTGTGGTTTGTTTGCTCATTAACAGGAACCACCATGCAGGTATCAGTCTCCTGTTCTAACTTAATCTGTTCTTCATCTTGGCTGCAATAAACTTCTTCCTCTTCCATTTTTATCTGATGATATTCTAGATCCTCTTGTTCTTCTTTTATCTGCTGATCTTCTGGTTCTTCCTGTTCTTGTTTCACCTGCAGAGGTTCAATCTCCTCCTGGTCCACAGTGGATCTCCTCTCCTGCTTAAATAGCTCCTCTTTACATATGTTATGTTGCAGGCAATCTGGACAAGAAAACAGAGGAAAACAAAGAATTGTTGACTTTATTAAAGTAAATGTGAGAAGAATTTCATTGTTTAGGAGAGAAATCACCAGATAAACCTGGGTTGCAGTATTCTGGCTGATTCCAGATTCCAGATTTTTAAAAAGTCTGACTTGTTGATTCCTATTTAAACCAATAATTTTTTTTTGTCTGAAATGTTTCCAAGTACTGCAAGAAAGTTCCTCAGTTGGCAACAGTGATCAGACCATTGTTAATTGCAGATATGTGTAACCCACGTGACCGCCATGACCCACCCACCTTCCCTTTAAGTTGGCCCGTTAAGCTCTGGGATCCTCATGTGTATTTCCGGGTTTCCACTATGCTGCTGCTCACTGTTGGTTGTCGTCAGATGTTAATAAAACAATCTAAAATCTCCAACTCTACTCATCACTGAACGAATTCATCCCTAAAACTCGAGGATCTGTGGTGAGTTATTAAATACCATCTGAACTTGACGTTGTGTCTGCAATACTAGCGCCGCTAATATATCCGCTGCAATACTCACCAGGTTGGGCTTTGTTGACGCCTGGTAAACCATCGGATGAACAAGTTAACATTGCATCCACCTCCTCAGACAATCCGTTACTCGACGGTGAGTAAATATCATTTGTGTATATAGTTGGGCGTTTTATTGCCGCAGCGCTCCGCCAGTTAGCATTAGCTACCAACTCGACAATCAGCTGCCCGCATCAGGTCAGTCCGCTGACTAATTACTTAATTAATAAGTCACACTGTTGAAGCCAAATTAAAGACCACACCTTTAATAATTAAAGGCTTCACTTTCAACTTTAGATTTGATTATTTTTCATGATTTCTTTTGTTTGTTGTATTCCATGTTGGTGCAGCAATGAAGTCTGGTACCTAATATGATTTTGTTTGTAGCTACTACTTTG
>CAEGAF010018892.1:0-17561 GCA_903067075.1 Micropoecilia bifurca | reverse complement strand
TGTCCAACCAGAGCAGGTATTGTGTAGTTGGTGCTTTTAATCAGTTTTCAGTTAAATTAATTCAATCCAACTTTATAACAGCCACAAAATGTCACCAAAATCACTCTGTCCCTCTAAAATCTTTCAGATTTTAGAGGGACAGAAAATCTTTCAGAAAATCACAAAATTGTATTGAATTGTATCGTTTGCTGAATATCACAATATATATCGTATTGTGGGAAGAATATTGTGTATTTAACGTGAGATTTTTGTATCACTACAGCCCTAGTGCATTTATACATCTTCATTTCTATAACCATCTTTAGTTTGTTTCTGTCAGCTCTTCATAAGCGCCCTGAACGTGGAGCATCGACCTCACAGAGACAGAAATAACTGACGATGTGATCTGGTGGCATTAAACAGGCTGATCAAATTAATGACATTACTGAACACATACAATTACTACATGCTGTGATCTTTTTAGAGAGGCGGCCTGTCCTTTTGGCCCCCCTTGGATAGTATTAGGGGGGAACAAACAAACAAAAACATTCAATTATTTAATTCAATAAATATTTTACGTGCATCACCAGAACGTGCTCAATCAATAAATACGTTTTCCAGTTCTGTCCAGTAAAAAAGTGGCTAAGGAAATAAACTCTGCAAACTATGAACATTTTCTGTTATATTTATTCCAAACTAAACAAAACCCACAGTTCAGAAAACAAAACTCTTAACAGGCCAAGCCGCTCTAGATTTTAACGAGTTCTTCTAACCCTGAATGACCTGCTGTCTGCGTTATCCGATATCTCCAGTGCTTACAGTAAAACTGGACTGAAATCCCTACATAATGTATTGATGATCCTTTTTCAGAGGCTTGAAATCAAATTTAGCACAAAGCAGAGTTTCACAGAGGATGTTCACAAACTGAAACAAGATATTTGGAAGCATCCAGGAATCAAACGTGAATATTTCTGAAATAAATGTCAGATTCAATGGCATAATCGTTACCTTTATGCTTTAGCTTAACAACAACAGAGGCTTATAGACACTTCTGTGCTACAAAACGTTTCATTTATTGGTGTGTAGTAGCGTAAAAATAAAAACTAATGTTACATCTGAAGAAACAACAAGCTCGTGAAACAGGAGTGGGCATTTATTGTACCATTTAAGGTAACAATAAGTTAAATTGATGATTTGTTGCAATAAATTCAAATTAATGTTTAAAACTGTTCAAAACTGTCCATATTGTTAGTTTTAGTGTTGTCTTCACTGTTGGTTCAATGAGAGCATCAATCAATATCAATATACTTGAAAATATAATGCAGTTTAAACATAGAGTAAATCCAAATGACACTTTTTTTATCTGACTAAAGAAGCGTATTGCAAACAGGAATGTTATTAAAAAGTAGTATTTGTGTTTTGGGGGATATAATCACTCTGCCATGAAGTAACAGAAATATAATTACCTAAAAATTAAGTAATAAATGGTTTTTATCATCACTTTTATCATTATCATTGTGATAAAACTAACCCGCCGCTATCCATTAAAACCTAAACACAAACTTCAGAGACTAAATCCATTTCATTTCATCTCATTTGATCTGAAACACATTCTCAATTCACCAGCTTAAGGAAAATGGGAGTAAAAATCCAAAGTGTGTGGATGTTTTTCTTCATTTAACAGGTCATTTAGCAGCTTTGGCAGCGTTTAAAAGGATAACTTGATGATATGTTGAAGAAAGAGCAGAGAGAGATTGAAGTCAGTGTGTCGGCTATCTGGTCTCAGTGAGGATCTGACCATCTGCTTTCTAATCCTGCCCTCCCCTCGCTGCACAGATCGCTGCACTACCACCCCTGAATTATGGCATCACACACACATTTTTCTGCCAACTGGGGACGGTAGATTTGGTGCTTCAGCAGAAAAGCCAAGAATCAGATTCCTATCTCATGCCGTCCATTTACGTTTTATAAATTGGATATCAAATGACTGTTTTTGTCTTTAGATTTGTGTGAACTTGGCTTTGATAATTTAAGAGAAAACGTAATGGTTAGAAATGTACAAAGGAACTACTCCATTACAGATGTCCTACTGTGCTTCCTTAAACTATTAGATTAAATGATATTATTTATTCATGTTATTAAAGATAACATGTGACGATATTCTACAACAGGGATAATGTAAAAACAAACTAAATTGTGTTTTTAAATGCCTCTCTTCAAACATGCCATATAAGTGGCTTGAGAAAGTTACAAAAAAAATCTCAATATTTTCTTGCCAAGTTGTCTGGCATTTAGTGAATAGAAATTAATTTTGGTCATTCAAATTAACCTAAAACAAGAGAAATTTGGTCTAATTTAACTTCCCACAGTGAGAAAGTGTTTTGATTATTTCTCAATTTAGGCTTTTAATCAAACGTTAGATTGCACTTTATTACAAAACTGGTCAGTTTAAATATCAAGAACTTGCAAGGATTTTACACATAAATCAACCTTGAAAACACCCAAATGAAATTCAAGGATTTCAAGCACCCAAACAGGCCCTGGTAAACTAAAAAAATAAAGACATACAAATGCATATAACATTTGGTTTAAAATCAGTGGTTGGGAATCAAATTTCAAATCTAAAATCTCAATAATAATAGTCACTTAAGGCTGCGTTCACACTGCAGCCTTAAGTGACTCAAATCCGATTTTTTTGGCAATTCTGATTTTTTTGCCGGGCCGTTCACACTGCCAGCAAAGTGTCCTGTATGTGTTCTGCAGTGTAAACGGGCAAACGACCTGAAAGTGCCCTGCATGCGCAGTAGAGGGCGCTATAGCGTCAGCGTTCTCAGTGATCTGCCAACCGCCATAAAAAGTAGAAGAGCTCAGTGTTTGAGGAAGTAAACATGGAGGATAATGGTGGAGCTTAGCTTATATATTTGAAGTTGTTATCTGGCCAGAGTAACATATTAACAACTTAATCATCATATAGTCCATTATTGTTGTTGTTTTTCTTCCCACTTGCGAGTTTCAGGACGCAGAATAGTGAGATTTGTTGAGAATCAGTGGCGTTCAGTTCGGATGAATGAGATCTGGACGTTATGGTCGCATTTGAATCGGATACGTATCGGATATGAGTCACATTCTAAAAAGAATCCAACCTGAGCTGTTCACACTGCCAGGAAAAGATCAGATACAGGTCGCATTACGTCTAAAAAAATCGGAATTGGGTCACTTCAGGCTGCAGTGTTAACGCACCCCAAGTGTTGCCTTGATGGAACGTAAAATGTCGACATACGGATATTTATTTATTTTTGAGACGTCAACAAAAGTAAGTATTTAAATATTTGCTTCAGTTTTGGTCTATTTATGAAGGAAACAATGACACACACACACACACACACACACACACACAACTGTATTTGACTCTCTGTCTCTTTGAATCCTTCATCAGGATAAACATGAGAGCTCAGAGGTCTATTTCTGACTCACATGAAGACCAAAGTCAGTCAGGCATTGCTGATGAAACACACACACACACACATTACTTTCTACATCATTGTCTTGATGAAGTAAGCAGACATGTTGCACTGGACTTCCTCAGGTCTGACAAGAGCTACACGCAACAGCTCTGAACTATAATTTATATAAAACGCGTTGCCATGGCAGCAAAGCCTCTGCGCTGCCTCCTTAACAATAAATCCAACCTTTTCCAACAGAAATAAAAACTCAGAAAATAAAGCCTTCAAAAGAAAGACAAAAAAAAAAACTGAACTGAGGCTGAACAAGAAGGCGATGAGAACTGCTTTGTGGGATTAAAGATTACTGCGAGGAGTCTTAAATAACGGCGGTGGCCAACAGGCCCTTCATCACAAATCATGAGGTTCAGAGCCGCTGGAGAGCTGCAATCAATGACCCACTCAGTCCCTATGCATGAAACGCCTATGGAGACGATACGTCAGGAGCTCAGGGATGGAAACCGTCCTTCTGTGAGGCTGTAAGGTCTAAAATGATGACGAAAAGATGATAAAATAGGCAGGAAATGGTTTGTAGAAATATTAAACGAGGAGGCTGGTTGGTCCAAATACGAGATCAAACAGTCAGATTAATCGTGATGAATTAATTACTGAAATAATCTTAAGTACCCGATTAATCGTTAACTTGAGCATACCGACTAGCTAAAGAAATAGCTAACTGCTGAATAAAGCAATACATTCAGATAAAGATTCCCACTCATTTGTCATAAAAAATTCTCATGGTAAGAATTTTGTTTTATTGTTACTGATGTTAAATTTGTGTGATCAGAAATGTTATTTGTTGGCAATTTTCTCCTCTTTTTGCATCAGTAAGTATACTATCAGTAAATTCAAAACTATCATCAAATGCAGTTTCAGTGATATAAATCACTTTTTGATGGCATCCTGAAGAAACCCATTTCAGGAACAGTATTTGTGTCTGTGGCACCAGGAATGCTGTACCATGCACTCACCGTCCGGTAAAATTATTTATTTCCCAAAAAATGAGTGATAAATAGTCATTTTATCATAATCTTTATTGTCATCATGTGATTTCCAAAACATTTCGGTCCCTGTGGGTTTGACCTGCAGCTGGAAATCTCTCATCCTGGGATGTGGGAGGGTTGGGGAGGCGGATCGGTGAGGTTTTACTCCTGAACGTTTCTCCCGCTCAGCGGAGATCAGCGGTCAGTACGAGCAGCAGATGGCCTGAACGGCCGATGATTCCCCAGGTTTGTTGTTGTGGCCTCGCTCAACACGGCGCAGGAGAGAGGCGAGGCTCAGACGTGTCGCCGGTGGGAATGTGTGCGGCCTGCCTCATGAAAACACCATCTAGTGTGGTTCCAGTTCCCAGAAACAACAACTTCATGCCAACTTTATGCGAATCAGTTTTCTTTTGTCAGCCATTTTTAAACTACCAATTTCGTTCTGTTGGAAGGGCTTTGAAAGGATGGTAATTTTGTCTCCTTTCACTGTGATAATGAACTGGGATCAATGGATACGTTCACACCAGTCCAGTTTGGTCCGCTTTAATCAAACTCTAGTTTGTTCTTCTAGAAAGTCTGGTTTGTTTGAGGAGATGTGAATGACAAATCAAACTCTGGTCCACCTACAAACTCAGACCTCAGTAAATAAATCAATAGATTACATGATAAATTAATAAGAGCTCAATCATTTACATTTGCTTTATTTGCCGTTTCTATCTTTTCATCAGCTCCCCTGACCCGGAGAAGGCACTTTACCCTTTTCCGGCTCAAGACCAAGGCCTCGGATTTGGAGGCACTGAGCCTCATCCCGGCCGCTTCACAGTCTGCCACAAACCGCAGCTCCAGCGAGAGCCGCAGATCACGATCTGATGAAGCCATCAGGACGACATCATCCGCAAAAAGCAGAGATGCGATCCTAANATTCTGTCCATGAAAGTAATGAACAGAATCGGTGACAAAGGGCAGCCTTGGCGGAGTCCAACTCTCACTGGAAACGAGCCCGACTTACTGCCGGCAAAACATCCAAGAGGGTGAATACTTTCCTTAGCCTCTGTATACTGCAGCCTTAATTTAAACTAAAATGGGTTCAGTCTTTCATGTTTGACCCCCAAATGATGATGGAAATTGTTGTGGATAACAATAGTCATTGTTAAAACTTTAACTGGTCCGAAACTGTTTATATTTTCCATCTGGTTTGTTTTTTGTGTATATTTACCATCTAGAAATGAGTAAATTTCCTATTCTGCTTGCATCACCTTCAGTAGTTAAGTGAGTTGCCAGTAGAGTGAGACTGTATGCTTACTGAAGCTTACTCAACCGATTTTTCTCTCTGACTGCCAAGGAATGAGTTTATTCCACCCTTTTCCCCCTTATTTTTCACTGGAAATATGACAATTTTAAGTTCTATCCTTCACATCGATGCATTTATTGTTACCAAATCTTCCTAAAATATCTGCAGTGCTTTCTTATGCAATTTGAACATTTTCATGTCTCATATGTGTGGAATAAAATCAATAAAAGTTATGAAGGAATAAATTGTGGGAGGAAAAAAATGAGAAATTATTAACAAAATAGGAAAAGCTGTCAAAGATACGTTGCTATAATGATGAAAAACTAAATCTAAAGAGACTTTCCCTGATCTCAGAAAGCTCTGGCTGGCACATATAGTATATATAGTATAGTTTTGCTTTAAAACTATTTTAATTCTTGAAAGATGAGGATTTCTTTGCCCCTTGACTTATTTTTACGAAGTTTTTCCATTATGTTACCATTTGATACAGTTGAATGCTTGGAAAGTTGGTTATAACTGCAAAAGCTAAAATTGAGAGAACAAAATCAATCATAAATTAAACAATTTTAAAAACTTTTTTTATATGTACAATTCAATTCAAAAACATTATTTATCTCAAAGGGAACTCATATAATCCAAGTGTCTCCAAAGAGTCTTCGTGGACGTGATGCTTTGCTAACAGAGATTATATTTCACTGTAACATCAGTCGCTTGTAAGCACCTCTTTAAATTTCTGTCTGTACAGTTAGAAGGACGTTAAGTAGGGGAGACTTGACCATTATAATCGATGCACAAGAAGGTTTGAACTTCCTCCTTTTTTCTCTGCTTTGCATCCATAAAGTCTCCTTTTCAACTCCTCATAGTTCAGGTATTACTGTATTTTCCGCACTATAAGGCTCACCTAAAAACCTTCAATTTCCTCAAAAGCCGACAGTGAGCCTTATAACCCGGTGCGCCTTTTATATGGACCAATATTGAGCCACAACAGGTCTAGCAGCTACGTTAAGCAGCCACCGACTTCATTTCCGCCCAAGAAGAAGTGCACAGTGCATGATGGGATAGTTGTCAGAACGCTAGTTTATTAATAAAGTTTGATAATACATTTAAATCCAGGGGGCGAAGAAAGAGAGACAGCGGCTGCGGCGGCAGCGTGTTGGTTGGTCTGTGTTACCCAGAAAGCAGTTGGGCACAATATCTCAACACCAACACCGTGAGTGAAACAACTACTGGGGCAGCTACTATATAAAGTACAAGGGGACCACTTCTTTACAAATGTTGATGTGTAAGAGTAGAGTACGGAACAAATTGGTAACCCAAACTGAAGCGTTTATTCTATGCGCCTTATAATGAGGTGCGCCTTATATATGAAAAAAGTTTTAAAAATAGGCCATTCATTGAAGGTGCGCCTAATAGTGCAGAAAATATGGTAATTGGGCTTTCAAGATGCTAATTAGCTGCTCTGGTTCTAAAAAAACGATACCTTGTCATCACAGTTACCACAGCAACGGTACCGAAGCAAAAAGCCGAGAACAAAAAATTGCACAGCATTTTTAGCATGTTTGGAGTAATCGTCAAAATATGCAACGGTTCAACTAAAAAAAACAAAAGTTGACAAAAAGAACAAACCAAAGCTAACGTAACGGAGCTACTCCTACATGCTAGCTTTTTGCAAACCCTGCAAAAAGCACAGATTTATGTTAAGAGTCAGCACTGGATCCTCCCTAACACACACTTTAGATCACAGAAAAGCCGCCTGACAAACATTTAAGGCTCCATAATGACAGACTGGGGGCCCAAACGTGGCTTAGCAGGACCGAATCTTCCAGAGCGATCGCTACACTTTGTTAGACGTTTTCATTTTGGTAAGAGTCGGATGAAAGCTGTGATCCTCAGGGCAAAAGATTGTTTCATATCCATTTGAAATGCGCCAGTGAGAGCCCATGAGTAGATCATCCCAGCCATCTGGCTAAAAACAAATCCGTCGGAACGAGCTCCGAAATCTAATACACAAACAATACCCACAGCTTTCCATGCAACGCTGCTCTGGATATTCACTTTATTTTGGATTTTTAGACATATACCTCAATAAATAGCAACTCTACAGTAGATTAAACTATTCCAAGTGGGAAAACTGTGACGAAAATAAATGTTTGACTGCAAAAGGATAAAAGTTAGAAACATGAGTTTATTTCCTATTCAGTCCATCTAAATTAGAATATCAACAAAAGCTTGGTTTATTTTAGTAACTTGGCGCAAGACGTGAAAATATACTAATTAGAAACAGAGTTGAATATATTCCAATAAAACTGTGTTATTTAGAGAGATTTAATAATAAGACAAGAATATTTCTTTACTCTCAACAATTCTGAAGGCGGCTGCTCAGCCTTCACTAAAAACTATTGCTGAACGTAAACTACAATATCTAAGCTTATTAATGGAAAGGTAAGTGGAAGGAAAAAATACCACACTGTCAAAAGTATAAACATCTGATTTAATGATCACAGCATCACTGTGTTTGATGGAAACTCCACAGAGAATTCATCAGAATACCATCAAAAGCAAAACGAAGCAACAACGATAAAGCAGTACCATTAACTATACTCCTCTGTATTAAATTACAATGATACAGAAGATCCAGGTGAACTAAAATTTTGATTTTCATAGCTGTAAGTCTCAGTCATAAGCAGTGACTCTGAAAAACATTTTACAATATCGCTCCACAAGTAATGAATCTAGAGTTACTGAACTAAATTAACTTTGTTATAATGATATTCAAAATTAATGAGCTGCACCTGTAGAAGTGTTTGTCCTCATAGTGCAGCAGCCTCAGCACACCTGAGTCAAATGAGTTCATTAACTCCTGAGGCTTTTCTAATGGCCCATTCATTGGGTTCAGGTGTGCAGAAGCAGCTACAACAAGGCAGGAATTTTAAATAGGCACATTTATTATTTAAAGCTTGTAGAAGTCAAACCAAAATTAGGTCATAATCAGAGGTGGATAGAGGACCTGAAAACGTACTCAAGTAAGAGTAGGACTACTTCAACATATTTTACTCAAGCTAAAGTAAAAAGTCAACATCTAATAGGGCTGTGATGATACAATAATCTCACAATACGATACGCGATATTCTGCCCACGATACGATATATATTGCGATATTCAGCAAACAATACAATTCAATACACTTTTGAGATTTTCTGAAAGATTTTAGAGGGACAGAGTGATTTTGGTGACATTTTGTGACTGTTATAAAGTTGGATTGAANTTATCAGAAGGAATCACTCTAAGCCTGATGACCTGGTGAAGCAAGCAGTGAGTGAACAAGGTGACAGTTGGATGTTATGATACTTGCAAATGAATATCGATTTTTTTTTTTAGGAAAGAAAATGTCAATATTATTATACAGCCCTAACATCAGTAGAAAGGACTGAGTAACACCTCAAATTATCAATAATTGAGAGGAGATGGACCAAAAAAAAAAGAAAAGAGAACATTTTGGAATTCTAAGGACCAAAATGACAATAATTCATATAAATAACAAAAATCAGGCAAAAGAACATTTTCCAAATCAGTTTCTTTCAATAAGAAACTTTAACAAAAACTGCAGATGTGTGTCTGTGTTAAAACATGTTTGCTTTTCCATTCAGTGGGTAGAGAATCCAGAAATTTTACCCAAGCATAGAGATACTTCAAAAATAAATTTACTCGAGTAAATGTAATTGACTACCAACTCTGGTCATAATAAATAATAATCCAGGATATGTTTTAATAGATTAAAACTTTTAAATTAATTTTGTCTGTTAGTCTTTAACTAGAAACTTTCATATTTAATTTCATACAAATTGACTTCCAAGGCTATATTTAATCACAACAGACCCCGAATGTACTAGAATATAGCTAAAATCCAGTGGGAAGTCATAATTTTCTTGCATCCATTTGTTTCCTTCAATATTTAAATATTTCCTGTTAAATGTGAGGAAATCCTAATGGAGTCCGGCGGCAGGATTCTGCTTACCTTGGTTAGCTGTGCGATCTTCTTGCTCATCCTCAGGTGCAGATCCTGGGTATATTCCATGGCGACGCCGGACTGGAAGGAGGCGGCGGATGATGGAGGAAATTTCCCCTGACCGGTGGGGCAGTAGTACTGCTGCCAGCCCGACCCGGTCGCCATCTTCACGACGAGGCTCGACTGGGACAAGCGCAGCGATGGTTAACGGGACGCGGCGGCTGGAGACGCAGAGCTGGGACGGCGTGTTTCAGCGAGGCACCGCAAGAGTTAATGAAAAATATCGAGCCTTCCTGACACACAAGCCGCTTTCATTTTACCCGCTTCCCGTTAATAATACAGTAAAGGGCCGAATTTTACTGATTCAACCCAGGAAGATACCAGCTACTAGCATCGTTTCCGTCCGTTATCGGCGGGTCGTAGTGCGGGCACCTGGCGCTGCTGTGGAGCTCCGGTTCTCCGGGCGGGCTGCCTCCCTCCCTCCCTTCCTCCCTGCCTCCCAGTCGGTCACCTTGGTACCGTTTCTCGGCGGCGGCCGTTAGGAGCGATTCCTCCCCGGAGCTACATCTACAGGACGGAGCGGAGCGGAGAGCGGAGCGGACAATGGCAGAGAGTTGGACAGACAGCGAAAGGCGGTTGGTTGCTGCTGCTCTTGTTGCCATGGATCAACCTCAACAGTTGATGCTGCGTTCGCGGAGGATGGGAGCGGCGCTGCGTTCACGGACCGTCGGAGAGATGAGTGTTCCAGGAACAGAGGCGGTTCGAGACAAAAAAATTTTTTCTCTTAAAAACAGAATAAGTTGGCCTTAAAAGTGTTAATCACAGGTTTCTGGATTTTGATGTGGTATGTTTTACTTTTTTTTTCTCGCGGGACTTCACTGTTACACGAAAGTTTCGGTCATTACAGACCCGAGGCGGTTGCTATCTAGCTAGCTTTTTTCTTATTTTACGTCCATCGTTGATTAGCACAGATTTATATGGAAGCCCATTTCCGCCATGAAAAAATAAAAGCTAGACAGGAAGTCATAATTTCGACTTTCAAACTCATAATTATGAGATTTAAAGTCATAATTATGAGATTGAAAGTCGAAATTATGACTTTAAATCTCATAATTATGACTTTGAAAGTCGAAATTATGACTTTCAAAGTAGAAATTATGACTTTCAAAGTCCAAATTTCAACTTTGAAAGTCATAATTTCGACTTTCAAAGTCATAATTATGAGATTAAAAGTCATAATTTTGTCTTTCAAAGTCATAATTTTGACTTTCAAAGTCATAATTATGAGATTAAAAGTCATAATTTTGTCTTTCAAAGTCATAATTTCGACTTTCAAAGTCATAATTATGAGATTTAAAGTCATAATTTCGACTTTCAAAGTCATAATTTCTACTTTGAACGTCGAAATTGACTTTCAAAGTCAAGAGTCAAGAGAGTCGAAATTATGACTTTGAAAGTCAATTTCGACGTTCAAAGTCATAATTTTGACTTTCAATGTCAAAATTATGACTTTGAAAGTCGAAATTATGACTTCCTGTTTAGCTTTATTTTCATGGCGGAAATGGGCTTCCATGGATTCACCACCAGTTGGGTGGGCGATTTTTGTTTGTACCATATGATTGATTTATTTGCACATTTAGTACATTTCTGTCATACATATTTTCCACCACATTCTCTCAAATCATCTAGAAAAAATGGAAAGGTAAGATAAAAAAAAGACTTTTGAAACTCGTTTCCCATTGATTGTTAACTTTTGGAGATCACAAATGTACTTGTTTTTAATAATAAAAAACATTCTTTTCAGAGAAATGTACAAATTTTTCTACCTACAATGGCTTTAATATGGCCTTTTAATTCTGTCACTTTGAAGCTGTTAGAGATATCACTAGAGGAGTGAAATATATATGGAGTGAAAATAGTCTCAAAATATCTAACTATAGCATTGCTAGCTTTTTACTCTCGTGATGGGAAAGTGCAAACTTACTGCTAGATGGGTGGATGATGTTCGTCTTTGTAATTGTTTTTATTTATTTTCAATGCTTTTAGTACATTTATGTTGTGTTGTAGGTTTTAAATTCCACTGTATTCACGAAACGCTCCGTTCACGTACCGCTGGAGCCATAAGTTAACACTTGCACATAAAGACAAACTGTGGCGGTTCTAGATCCAAATTTTCAGATCTTTAAAATTTGGCACTGAGTGCAACTTCCTTCTAAACGAAATGGAAACAAAAATGGAGTAGTGTCATTGTTGGATTTCCTTTTTCTATCTCATTTAAAAGGCCGCCAGCTAGCTCTCCCGCTAGCTCTCTCGTTAGCATTTGACTCTTGTTTGTTTGGGTTGTATTTACCCAGAATGCCTTGCGTTATCGTCCACCTTCATTCACATAATATGCATTGAACCGTGCTAGAGTTCCAGTATAGTTTGGTGAAAAGGGGAAAAATCCACCATTAATTTGCTACATACATTTTTGGATGTATATTTTCCAAAGCCTGAATGTTCAGCTGCTCCATTTTTTTTCTTTGGAGGGTCGAATCCATATTCTCTTAGCAGGAGTTGCAAGAAAGACTTTCTCATCGACGAAAAGCATTTTAAATCTTTTACAGTACAGTGATAATTCAAAGATAAAATCAAACACCTACAGAAGAACCTGTTCTGTAGGGAGAATACTAAAAATGTTTTATGTAAAATTACAGACTCAACTCTCCAGAGTTGGCAGTTCTTTACATTCCAATATAAATACTGAAGCTCGTTATACATTTCTGACACGTTTCTACTGGGTTTCATAAACCAAACCTTGAAAAGCACACAGGAAATAAGAAGAGAGGATAAATAAAAGAAGGCAAGGAAAGAAGAACACAAACAGCAATAAATGACAATATTTTAAGGAAGAAAAGAAGGAATGACAGAAGATAGCAACAAAAAACAAAGACGTAAGCAATGAAATAAGGCTGCAGGACAGGAAGGAAAGGTAGAAGAAAGTAAAGAAATACAATGAGAGAAAGAAACAAGAGCTCAAGGAAGGAAGGAAGGAAAGACAGGAGGCAGGAAAGAAAGAACCGGACAAATAACGAAGAAAATGAAGGAAGAAAGGAAAAATGAATGAATGGCACCAATAAAGAAGAGAAGCAAGGAAGGACAAGATTAAGATTAAGACAGATTGAAACGAAATAAAATCTGGAAATATAAATACTTGATCGATATTTTTACTTTTAAATAATTTAATTTTAATAATGTTTTTATCTTTTTTAATCTTTTTCAAAATCTCTGTCTCTTTCTGTTTAATTGTGTAAAGCACTTTGAAATGCCTTGCTGCTGAAATGTGCTATACAAATCAAATTTGATAGATAGATAGATAGATAGATAGATAGATAGATTCCAGACTGAGAAACCAAAACTATCAGAATAATTTCAGAATAAATGGCATCATAAACAACGTATTAAACACTGAGGTCAATTTAATCAGCTGGAGTCAATTACAGCCACTTCCACCCCATAATAAGCTTCTATTAATCATTTTCTATTCAGCAACTGTTTGAACATCAAAGGACAAAACAAAAGTAACAGCAAACACAATATAAAAATATGACATTTAATGTATTTCTCACTGCTTGTGTTTGTTGTGATGAAGCGTTTCACTCAATAATGTCCAAAACTTAATGAATGTGTTGCTGGTTTGTTCTGCTTTCGCACCTAAAAATGTGTGAAATCAGCCGAATCTCACCTCAGCGGTGGAACAACTGAAGGCATTTTCAGTATAATAACGTGTTTTTAAGCTCAGTGTTTGTCTCTTTTTATGTGTGAATATTAAGATCCGCTGTGCTGTGCAACAGGAAAGCGCCAAGCTGCGTTTCAGTGACGTCATTTCATCCATCAAAGCAGAAAGAAGAGGAGAGGAGAAAAATGAAAGTAAAAAATTCAAGCTGACTGGAACGGCAGCTGCAGGCTTATAATCACAGCCGTGACGCAAACGGTTTGTCTTCTGCGTCCTATTTATGGTTCCAAATGGATTTTTTATTTTATTTCCACATGAAAAAGTGTTTCTAAGGAACAGAAATCATCTGTGCGCTTTATTGTGAAGGAATTCAAAGAAACAACCCCAGAGAAACTCTCTGTTGTCAAGGTAAAAAGGATTTTCGTCTTTTGCTCTGTTAAAAGAAACATGTTTAAACATATTTATTCTCAGTTATAAGAAAAGGATTTGAGGTCACTTTCTTTTAAAACTCCTGGTGTATCCAGCCAAATTCAGTAAATTAAATAAAAGCAGATTTATGTGCAGCAAATCACTGGATAAACGTGATTCTGCTTTTATTACAAAGGCGTATTAGATTAGTGAATGTAGAGAGAGATGGAGAAACAGGGTAAGTAATTTCACCAGAAAAAAATAAATAAAAATTGAGAGTTTGAGATCAAAAGTCATAATTCTGAGATTTATTTCAGAAATGTTCTAAACTTGAATATTTCTATGTTTCCAAGGTCAAAATTTTTGAGAGTTTTGGAATTTTTCTAAGTTTGAAAAGTATAAATAAATAAATAAAAATATGTTTTTTAAAACTCAAAAATTTCAGAGTTTTTCTAACACGATTTTGACTATTTTTGGTTGGAATTCTGAGGGGAAAAAAGTCTAAATTCTGAGGAGGAAAAAGTCAAAATTTTGAGATGAAAATCAAAATTTTGATTTTTCATTATTATTATTAGTAGTAGTAGTAGCATTAATATTATACATATCACTTATTTTAAAATCCAAAGTTGATTCTAATCTCAGAAAATCTTTTGTACAAAAATTGGAATTCGAAAAGTCACATTATTTTTTTCATCTTTCATTCTGATTTTTGTTGAATCACAATTTTGACTTTTCTGAGATCAAAAGTTAGAATTCTGAGTCAGAAAGTCAAAATTCTACTCTTTAATCTGAATTCCTATTTTTTCTTTCTTCAAAATTCTAACTTTTACCTCAGAATTATCACTTTTTCACACTTTTTCTTCTCAGGATTCTGATTTTAATCTTCCGTGATCAAAATTCTAAGTTATTTTTTGCAGTGATCCCAATCCTCTTCTGTACTTTTCATTGGGATTGTTCTTTCTTCTTTCTTGAAGTTGGGAACATTTCTTTGTCCTGAAGCAGAAAACCTGCAGGTTAATGAATCACCAGCTTCATGTTGTCATGGATCAGAGCCCAGTGATCCCAGTGACCCCAGTGATGCCAGTAACTGGATGGTTTTGGATGCCAGTTGTGAGAAGTTCGACTGCAGCTTCAGATCTGTGACTCTGTCTATTAGCAGTTATGATGTGTTTTTGCACCGATCCCATGCTGTGCTGTTTCGGTTAAAACAAAGCAAAAACATTTTTTGTGTAAGAACCTCTGGAATTATCCAATTATCTTCCAGTTTGATTGCTTGGCCTCTAGTGTTAACGATGTTCTCTGTTTATTTCAGAGATTAGATTGTGGCCGTTATTATGTTGTCAACTTCATCAGGTTTCGGTTGCGCCATCGGGTTCTTCTAATTGGATTGTGCTGGTCTGTATTCCCTCAGCAGGAGGAAACGCAAATGTACAAAATATACAAATTATTAAGCTGGGAAAAGAGGAGATGAATTTATTCACTCTAAAAGTAGAAACAAATGCATCACTGTGGGTGTTTATGCCAAGAACAGAAAACAACAACAGATAATCATCACTCTATTGCAACAAATGCAATTCATATTTACACAAACTTCTTTATTCTAAAGGTTTCCTTACATTCCTCTGCATCTGTATCATTCTGTTGGTTACAGCGCATAAATTCTTGATTAGTTTGTTTTGCTGTGTTGTGTTAGAAGCCGGTTCAGTCAGCCGACATAACGAGTTCATTATTCACTGAGAGCAACGCAAATGAGGATGTGACCTATTTTAAAACTGTTATAATCAACATGCTGCTGCCAGAAACACACAGAGAAATTATTACCATCACAAAATGATATTTATTTTGTGATGGTCAAAAATTATTTTGGAAAAGGTCAAAAATATTCAACTTTTGGAAATTTTCTGAGGCAAAAAAAGTCAGAAATTTCCATGTTTTTTCTGAATTTTTTCCCCCAGAAAATTTCTGAGACTATTTTCAAAATGTTGGAGTTTTTTTTTTTTCTAGATTATTTTTGCCTTTTGAAACTCAGAAGCTTTCAGGGGTTTTTATTATTATTGTTGTTTAGAAAATTTCTGAAATTAATCTAAAAATCTAAATTTTTCTGCAAATTTTCAACTTTAGAAATTCTGAAATTCTCAGAATTTTCCAGAAAAAAATTAAATTATTTGCAGAATTTTGACTTTGAACTCCAAATTCAGATTTATTAAAATTGGAATTCAGACTTTAATCTTTTGAAATCAAAAGTCAGAATTTTACCTTTTTATCTGAAATCTTTCTGGTAAGCAAATCAAAAGCAAATCAAATTTCAACAATGTGTTGTTTTAAAAAATAGCCACTGAACATAAACATAAAATGGACTGTTGTGTTATGTTCACAGCGACTAGAGCAGTAGTTCTTAACCTTTTTTGAGGTACCAAATTTTGCCTGCTTGGAGAAGAGCTACAAAGAAATAATTCTACCGTATTTTCCGCACTATAAGGCGCACCGGATTATAAGGTGCACCTTCAATGAATGGCCTTATAATGCGGTACGCCTTATAAGGCGTACCGCATTATAAGGCGCATAGAATAGACGCCACAGTTATGTTGCCACCCGCCCGGTATTGAACCGGACACGATTTGTTCACTACAAATATGGATGTCTAATAATAAAAAATTGGTCCCGAGTCCTTTATATAGCTGCACTAGTCATTGTTTCACTCACGGTTTTGCTGTTGCGATATTGTGCCCAACTGCTTTCTGGTTAGCACAGACCAACCGACACGCTGCGCCGCAGCCTCTGTCTCTCTTCCNCCGAAGCACCGGATAAATGTCTAAAGCTACTTTGTTGACATAAAGAATGTCAACAAAACAGTCCGATTCCGGTCGGCGAGGAGAAGCTTCTGACTGGAATGGGGCGTCTGGGCCGGACGATGGTCACCGTCTCCATTTGCGCAGAGCATGTTGGTGGAGAACATGGTGTCAGTCAAACTTTATTAAGAACCCAGTTTTTTGACAACATCCCAGCATGCACTGCGTGCTTCTTCTACGGGGAAAATGAAGTCGGCAGCTGCTTACCGTAGTTACTAGACCTGTCGTGGCTCAATATTGGTCCATATATAAGGCGCACCGGGTTATAAGGCTCACTGTCAGCTTTTGAGGAAATTTAAGGTTTTTAGGTGAGCCTTATAGTACGGAAAATACGGTAGTTAATAATTTTACACGTTAGCATAAAAATAGAATAAAGGATGATCCCAAAGAAATGATGCTGCCGCTCCATATCTGATGGGTTGTAAATGACCCACTGGAACACATTTGTTCTGTATGGTGCGGAAACTTAAACAATAAACAGAACGTTATGTTTTCTAGCTTTTTCTGAGACACCAACAGTAGCACAGCGTCAACAGCCCATATTGCTGTTTAAGATTTAACATATAAAAGCTGTAAATTACAAGAAAAAATCTGTTAAATTATTCCGAAAATTCCGGAAAAAAAAAACAGAATGTACACAGTAAAAATGCCAGTGTTGAATTAACACTCAAAAGTGTCTATATGTGTCCAAGTCAAGCTGACTTGGACACATATGGACACATATAGACACAGAGTCACATTAACATTACAACGGTGTTAAAATATATTAAAAGTAACACCAGTGTAGTGTTGATCACAAAACACAATGTGGTGTTAAAAAAGTAAATAAT
>CAEGAF010018865.1:0-13473 GCA_903067075.1 Micropoecilia bifurca | reverse complement strand
TTACATACGTCTTAAAACTTCCTCTGTCCTAACATGAGACAGATAATCTCTAAAAAATAATCGATCTCCTCCCTGTTCTGTATAATTACTCTGCTCAGTCAGAGTAATTATTTGGCTGAAAATGACTCAAAACGGAAGCAAAAATCAAGACAATTTGCACAATGCCTGTTTTGTTTAGTTTTCTTTTTGGAAAAGTTATCAAAAACAAGTTTTTGTCTAAATTAAGGTGAATTCATGGTTCCTTTTTCCACATAATGTAACAGTAGTGTTTATGACAAAAAATAAATAAATAATAATTATGTGATCGGTATCGGGAATCGGAATCGGCGATTTTCCCTCAGGGGTGATCGGTATCGGGATCGGCAGGAAAAAACCTGATCGGCACATCCCTAATTGCGACATAGCTTTTTTTTAATATGTCAAATCAGATTCAACCTTTCCTTTTCTTGGCTCGGTTGGCGTTATCAAAAATGATTCAATTTGCTTGACAGACAGAATTTTGTTATTACCTTCGTCAAATGGAAGAACTTTACATGTACGAAAATGATCGACTTCAGTTTAGGAAAGCCTAGGATGGGTTATTTCACAACATTGTAGTTACATGGAGGCACAGCTATGGTTGTTTTACAAAGCACATCTGATTCTTTCTGTGACATGGCGAAACGAGTCTTGTTCATCTTTGGGTGACCACTTTCAAACGCCTTGAGGCCCCATTTCCATCTGTTCAAACAAACACACATAACTATAACCAGTCTGGGAACGTCCAGATTGTCATGCTGCTCAGGAAAGAGACGGGTTCTGTGTCCTAGAGACAAACGTTCTTGGGTCTGAAACGTCTCTGGAACAAAACCAAAAGAAGAAAAAGGAAACATAAATAAAGCTGGGTTAGATTTTTAATTTCAGCATATTCTTCATAAGAGTTGCATATGGTAGCTTTAATGTTGACAACATTTACTATGGTCACTAAAAGTGATTAATTTTAATCGAAATAACCAATATTTTAAAAAAGTGGGCTTAGAAAAAAAAAGTAAAAATGTAGATGATGGAGGGATACAGTTCAAAGGGAATGCTTCCAAATACTGAGGGATTATCTGTAAGCTTCTACATGATTGGAATGTTTAAAGAAATTTCTCATTATTCTGACTTTTAGAAAATTGTAGTTACCCTACCTGAGCTAAAAAAAAAAATCAGACAATTAATGTCATATAGCAAAAAAAAAAGTATTTTCATACTGTATATATAATTATCTAGTTCCAACCAAGAGGTGGAGGTAAAATCCTAAGATCACTAAGCCTTATTTGTCTGCTTAGTGACAAATAAGGCTTAGTGGTTCAGCACTGTGTGTGCCACACAGTGCTGGTTGTTTCCTTTAGTTCAGGGCTTCACAGGTCAAAATTGAAGCTTAAACGCTCTCATAAAAGTCAAGTATTTGGCTGAAAATGACTCAAAACGGAAGCAAAAATCAAGAACCTTCACGAGGTGGATAGAGGTTATGACTAATGTCATGTTACAGGAATATATGAAGGTGTGGCTCATCTACAGAAAACGATATCAACACGACGGATGATTTAAGACTTTAGTGCAGTAATGCAAGTGAATGATGAAACAGTGGTTTCATCATTCACTTGCATGATGGTTCGATTTCACGTCCAAGTTCTTTACGGGATTTCAGTAAAGAACTTTGATAAGAAGAAGATATGGGACAACTAGCGACTACCAAAAGCAGTAGTCGCTGCTTTGGTTACTTGACAGAAAATAGTTGGAATTAGAAAAAAGAGCAGCAGTAAATCAGTCACTGAGATATGAGAAACCTTGAGATGCCAACACTGAATAATAAAAACAGATTTACCACTCTGTTAAAGACTATAAATTACTTATTTATTGCATATTTTTCACAATATGTAGGAAAAGCTAATATTTGGAGTGTGAATAATGTTTCATGTATGCACTTCTCTACTATTTTACTTCTGATACCGATATTTGTGTTTTAGTATCGGCCGATACGATACAGGAAAACGGTGCTGAATTGACATGAGATGTTTCTTTAAATGTTCAGAGTTACACATTTATATAACAACTCTGCACCAGTACAGCACATTTAAATACACCAACAGCTTCACAAGCTTGGTCAAACATGTAAAAACAGTTTTAATTTATTCAGCCAGTGCAGTTAGGAGTAGAAGAGCCAATGGAAAATAAAGAATCTGACAAAAACAATAGGTTGGCCACCTTGCTGAAACACGTAAAACCTAAAGTGCAGCAAACCTTCTTTGAAATGGCTCAGAAAGTGTAATTAGGAATTCTAAACAATGTAAAATAAATCAAATAAGATAAAACATGACATTGCTAAGAGCACAAAGCATAGAATTAGACTGTATAGATCTGCCCTTACGGATTGGTAACTGTCACCGATGCCCAATGTAGAATTTTTTCCAGTATCAGGACTGATGCATGGTAATATCGGATCGGTGCATCTCCGGTTCAGAATATGATTTACAAAGTCCATAAAAATCTGAGGAATCGGAACCTTCGTAGAACTAAAGGAAACGGAGATATCATTCAAATCTAAAACGTCTGCTAGGAAGATTACATTTAAATATATATTTTTCAAATCAAAAGTGATGTTACACAATCATTTTGCAACAGTTTAAGACATTAAATCTGAAACAGGTATTTCAGATTTTTTCTAATACAAAACACTTTGAAATGATGCTGAATATTTATGTACATACAGACGCTTCGCCGTCTTCCACTGAATCACATGACGGCCGTCGGTGTTTATGGGCGTCTCTGAGTGAAACTCATATGTTTACACCCAGAGGACGATGCGCCTGAAGCTCTGTTGCCGGTCATCTGTCTGCTTTTCCTCCACTGTGACGCCTTTATGCTCATGGAAACACAAAACACTCTCACAAAACTGTGTGTAGCGGCAAACATCTCTCTCTCTGTGTGTATTTTCAGACGTACACAGGCTCCATTCTGGTGGCGGTGAACCCGTACCAGCTGCTGCCCATCTACACCACAGAGCAGGTGCACCAGTACACAGACAGGCGTCTGGGCGAGCTGCCGCCCCACGTGTTTGCCATCGCAGACACCTGCTTTTTCAACATGAGGCGCAACAAGAGGAACCAGTGCTGCGTCATCAGGTGGGCTTCAGGAAAGGCTAATCTGAAATTTTATTTTTATTATTCAAGAAGTTGCTGCCGTGTAAAATCCTTTACATGATGGAAACATTGATAAAGTTGAAGGCGTGCCTGAGGCTTCTCATTTTGACACCTTTTTTCTTTTGTGGCATTTTTTTAATATGATCTATTTGTTACAAAATTGTTACAAAATCTTAAAATTTTAGATTAATCAGACGCCTTAACGTTGACGGCCCTAATTTAAATTAGTTTGATCTGAAACATTTACTCATAACAAAAAAAATGAGAAATTACAAAAAGGGCAAACACTTTTATCCCCACTAGGTTAGATTTCTTTTGTGATCATGAGGTTTCCATTTTCAAAACAAAAGTCACACTTTAAAGTTAAGGAAAAAAATATGTATATACATGTATATACATTTGCAAGTGACTCAACAAGTAATTCCTCATAACTCTCAAACCAGCGGAGAGTCTGGAGCGGGGAAAACCGAGAGCACCAAGCTGATGCTGCAGTTCTTGGCTGCGGTCAGCGGCCAGCACTCGTGGATCGAGCAGCAGATCCTGGAGGCCAACCCCATCCTGGAAGGTCAGTGGGAGGAACGATGGGAAAATGCCTCCCGTCCTCACTCTCCTAATCCGATTTTTTTCTTTTATTATCTTTATTTTTTTCCTCCCAGCCTTCGGGAACGCTAAAACGGTTCGCAATGACAACTCCAGCCGATTCGGGAAGTACATCGACATCAGCTTCACCAAGGGAGGAGCCATCGAAGGGGCCCGGGTGGAGCAGTACCTGCTGGAGAAGTCCAGAGTGTGTCGTCAGGTGGGTGGGGGTCTCCTGCTGTAACGAGGAGGTTGGAGTCAGTTTGTGTTGGACTAAAGAGCATTCCGGTTCTCCAACAGGCCCCTGAGGAAAGGAACTACCACATCTTTTACTACATGCTGATGGGCATGGCTCCGGAGCAGAAGAAGATTCTTTCCCTCGGAACGGCTGCCGAGTACAAATACCTGACCATGGTTCGGTTCTGATCCGTCCTCAGGCACATGTGGATCTGGAGTCGGGAATAACTCGTGTTTTTTCCCAGGGCAAATGCACCAGCTGCGAAGGACGAGACGACGTGAAGGAGTACGCTCACTTCCGATCGGCCCTGAAGATCCTCACCTTCACTGAGACCGACTCCTGGGAGATCTTCAAGCTGCTGGCCGCCATCCTCCACCTGGGCAACGTGGAGTTTGAAAGTAGGAGATGATGCATTTCTCAAAATCTTCCCTTCGAGTCTTTTTTCTTCTCTTTTCTGCTCTCCCGGGCTCAAGTTCTCCGCGTGGTTTCAGGCATCATAATGAGCAACCTGGAGGGCTGCAACATCGCCAAATCCTCCCACTTCAGCATGGCCAGCCAGCTTTTGGAGGCAGGTGACCTTTTTCCCCAGCCGATGAGGCCGAGACCTTTTCTGAACGCGTGTCGTCGCATCCTCAGGTGGATCCCGCAGCACTGGAGAAGTGTCTGACTCAGCGCACCGTCACCACCGCCAGGGACACCGTCAACAAACCTCTGAACTCTGACCAGGCTCTGGACGGCAGGGACGCCTTTGTCAAGGTAACGGCCACTTCCTCCCGCACGTTTTCCTATTGGTGGAGCTCATCTCCACCAGCAGCATCAGGGTGTTTTTTGTTTCTTTTTTCTAAATTTGGGTTTTCTGTCATGGACCCACTACACAGCGGTGGATAGTTGTGGAGATAACGGTAAAAGTGTTGACCTTTATCTTTAGAAACGTCGCGCCCTGTAGAAAATGCTTCTGCCTCGGACAGAGTGGATGATGAGAATCCAGTCATCAGTTCTTGAGTTTTGCTACAGATTTCCATTCAGAGTTAGGTCTGGACTTTGACTGGGCCATTTCAGTAGACGAGTATACATTACTTGAGCAGAGTGTAGCTAATTTACTTCAACGTAAGTATTTGATTTTCTCAAAATTACCCAAACATGGAAGCATTTCAAAGGCAATTCAAAACAATCTGCTTTTTTTTTTAAATTACGCATCGAAAGTGTATAAATGAAACCAACTAATGCAAATACATTGAAAAGGCACAGCACATATTGTTAGAATGTGATGAAGTAGGAAGGATGTTAAAAGGATAACAATAAGACAAAAAACTCATTCAAAGAGTAATCCTCTTCATTTCATAAATTTCTTTAGAGTTCATAACATTCCTTCTTTGGTAGAGGATTCTAATTGAACTTTTTTTCTTTCTTTTTTACCAGCTGCTAGCATCATTTTGGCCCATAATTTTTCTTCCAAGTTTGTTTTCGATATATTTCTCCCCAGATACATTGAGTAAAAGCCAAATTCTGTATCTGGACCAATAAATGAATCTTTCTGAACCAGTCCTGCCAGTCAGGCTGCAGAACCTGAATCCAACTGATATGAAAATGTTTTGCCAAATGGTTTTTACTCTCCCTCCATGTGCGTTTAGTCTTCCTGCTTTTGCTTCAAAAGAAACAAACAATGTTTTTCCATGTGAAGTGCCTCCACCTGCATGATCTTGATGGATTGAATCTTTGTGCCTCTGCAGAAACTCCTAATAGAGATGAGACACTCAGATCGTTTCATGACAGTATCTGTGTGATGTCATATGTCCACATGTAGATGATTTTTACCAAATCTGCTGCATTACAGGAAATATTCTGGAGAAATTTGCTTAAATGGAGAGGCTGCCAGGATAATTCTTTGTGTTGTTTTGTCTTTCCAGGCTATTTATGGAAAACTTTTCATCTGGGTGGTGACAAAAATTAATGACGCCGTTTACAAGCCGCCCGATGATGAGGACACGGTTCGACAGTCGATAGGCCTGCTGGACATCTTTGGCTTTGAGAACTTCGACAACAACAGGTCAATGTTAACCCCGACTGGTATAGTTTGACTGCTGCTGGATCTGCAGATAAAATCCAGCTGTCTTATTGAAATTAAATGAGGGTTTTGGTTGTTTACCTTCCATTAGTGTAGAATCTTATGGCAACATCCAGCTGAAGCTCATCTGGCACCAGTTGGGAAAGAAATGCTTGAACTTCCCAAAATGTTTTTTTTTTTAACAGTCCATTTGGTTCAGATCTTATAACATTTTTCTTTAATGATTTGGAGGGGAAAACATTTATCATCTGGTTCTGCTTTTAATTTTTGCCGTTGCAACACATTTTACCAGAATGTTTAGTATTTGGGAATTTATATCTGTTCATTGGTCTTGTCACAGCTCTCTTTTCTGAGGTAGAGTTTTCTTTTCAAGTGTGAATTTTTTTTTTTTTTTTTCATTTTTTTAGTCATTTATTTTTAAAAAATGCTTCCCTGTTAATCGTTTGTGCGTGTCGCCCCGGCAGCTTCGAGCAGCTCTGTATCAACTTCGCCAACGAGCAGCTGCAGCAGTTTTTCGTCAAACACGTCTTCAAGCTGGAGCAGGAGGAATACGCCCGCGAGGGCATCGTGTGGCAGCACATCGACTACCTGGACAACCAGCGCACTCTGGACACGCTGGCCAACAAGCCCATGAATGTGTTGGCTCTTGTTGACGAGGAGAGCAACTTCCCAAAGGTCTGTCCTGAAAACCTCCGAACGCAGCCGAGTCGAACGCTGAAAAGGCTTTAATGTTTTTTTTTCGGGGCTCGGTTTTCAGGGCACGGACGCCTCCATGCTCCAGAAACTGAATCAGTTTCACAGCAAAGGCGAAGTCTACATCTCTCCCAAAAACAACTTTGAGACCCAGTTTGGGATCCAACACTTTGCAGGAGTGGTCTACTATGACTCCAAAGGTACTGCTGAGAAAATTCTTTTGAAAAATGATCCACAGCGATGTCTCCGACACCGATACGAAAATCACCTGAGAGATCTGCTGGCTCCTTTTAGCCATGCTAGCTAATACAAGTATTTGTCTCTCTGCATAACTTTAAACTTCTATAACAGCATGTTCACTAAATAATGAGATATACATAATCGGGAGTCGAGATGAGCTATAAGAGAACTTATACTAGTGCATCATGTCTGTCTGTATATGTTTTTGTTGCAGTTTCTTAATTTGTACTTACTTTCATGAAATACAAAAGAAACTTAATTATACCACTACTGTTCTACTGGGTTTATTTTAGGAATAGTTATTCTTTGACAACGTAAAAAATTAAACATTTCTTTTGTCCTGAAAATCCTGCTTTGTGTAATTATAATGCAGGATGTTTGTTTTGCGTCTCTTGAAACCTTTTTGAGAAATAAAATGACAACTATGTCTAACAAGCTCATTCTTTTTTTAATATGTTGTTGTTATTATTAATTATTGGATTAAAGGTTAACACAAGATATAAAGTATATCTGCATGTTTAATATCTGTGTAACCTGTACTGCGGTTTTACTGTCCCACGTTCTAGGTTTTCTCGAGAAGAACCGTGACACTCTGAGTTCGGACCTGATCCAGCTGGTGGAAACGTCAACCAACAAACTCCTCAAGCAGGCCTTCAACGCCGAACTGACATCCAACTCCAACACGGTCAAGAGCGTCAACCCCAAGCTGATCATCAACACGCCCAAAAACAGCCTGCGGGTAAATAAAAAGAAAACAAACACGGCCAATCAAAAGTAGCAAAGCTCCTTTTAGCACTCAGCTCTTTTTTCCCATGTGCGACTTTCGCTGTTGGCCTCACAGCAAGCCTCCGACGGCAAGAAGCGCGTTCCGACTCTGTCCGGCCAGTTCCGTCAGTCCCTGGATTCCCTCATGAAGACCCTGACTGTGTGTCAGCCTTACTTCATCCGCTGCATCAAACCCAACGACTTCAAGAAGCCCATGGTGAGCCGGGCCTGGACCTGAAGGCAACTCTGCAGCGGCAACCGACCCGTTCACTGTTAGTTAAACAAATCTTTTGTGTCAGCTGTTTGACAGAGAGCTGTGCATACGGCAGCTACGTTACTCCGGCATGATGGAGACCATCAGGATCCGGAAGGCCGGCTACCCGGTCCGGTACACCTTCTGCGAGTTCCTGGACCGATACCGTGTCCTCCTTAGGACCTCCGTCTGTGACCCCAAAATTGTGAGTTGGGCCATGTTGAAATTCTCCGTTCGACCCGTTTCGCCTTTTAATACAAGACGATGTTTGTTTCTGTGAAACAGGAAAGCCAGGAGACTTGCTGTCAGAGCATCTGTAAGAGAGTCCTTGCTGGAGAAGGCGACTGGAAGACGGGCAAGACAAAGATTTTCCTCAAGGTGAATCCTTAAGTTTGCGTGGATGGATGTGTTTAATTTAACAAGTTATTTAAGTAAACTAAGGATCATATTTTTCAAGTTTTAAATCAGTATGCTTTAAAAACATTTGTTAATTGATGTGGAATATAATGTGGTTGTAAGTTAGAGATGGTATTGAAATGCTAAAGGCCACAAATCTCAAAGGAATCTGTTTAGTGCAAAGTGATCCACCTGACATCTGTCCAGACATAAGACATTTTAAGACCATTGTGAATTAAATTTAAGACCTGTTTTGTCATAGAAATACACAAAAGACTATAAATTGACAATAAGTTTGCACTTAGTCATAATGGACGTAAAAAAGTTAGCTAGCTATCATTGTATGTTAGCATGTTAGCAGTTAGTTACCATAGCCTCAAGCGCTTGGAGTCATAGAAGATTTTGAAGGTGTGTGTGAGACTCAGACTTTTCCCTGACAAAAATGTTTTGCAAAAAATAAACAGAATATATGAGATTAAAAGTTCTGCATCCACAATATTCAAGACCTGTGATTGACATATGAGGGCAATTTATTATTATTATTTAAATGGATTTAAGACGTTTTAAGGCCTTAAATCCATTTTCCTTAAATGCATATTTGGATACATGAACTTAAGACTTGACATTCTCAGAAACCCTCAGTTAAGCTCAGAGTCCTACGCTGTCAATCAGCAATGCTCCTGCGCCACATGGCTTCACTCACTGGATAGACTCAAAAAGTAGCAATACAAAAAAATGTTTGGTGCAGTGGACAAAAAAAACTTTCTCTCACTTTTCTCCAGGCGCCCACTCAGCTCTGTTGCCCTGGGCTGAGAGCCATATTGACCAGAATACAACTCTGGAAAAAATAAAGAGACCACATAAAATGATCAGTTTCTCTGATGGTACACTTCATAGGTATATGTTTGAGTAAAATGAACATTGTTCTTTTATTCTATGAACTACTGACGTGTCTGAAACTACAAGCAAAAATTTAGCATTTATTTGCAGAAAATGAGAAATGGTCAAAATAACAAAAGGACGCAGTGCTTTCAAACCTCAAATAATGCAAAGAAAACAAGTTCATATTCATTTATGAACAACAATACTGATGTTTTAACTCATTAAGAGTTCAGAAACCAGCATTTGGTAGAACAACCAGGAGGTTTTCAGTGGGTCTTCAATGAAGTTGGGTCTTCATGTTCTCCAGAGCTGTATGTGTGATTTTAATAGTACAAAAAACTTCTTTTTAAAAAAAAAAAATAAATACATATCAATAAAAATATTAAAAACGTTGCTGCTTTCTCATAGGACTTCCATGACACCATGCTGGAACTGGAGCGAATAAAGGAGTTAAATGTAAAAGCTCTTCTGATCCAAAAAGTCCTGAGAGGATACAAATACAGGTATGAGAGAAATCCATACAGATGGTTTTCTTTTGTGTATGTGTGTGTTTTTATTATTGTTTAACCTGTCACAATAAGTACCGTAATTAAATAATTAATCACCTGATAAGTTAAAATGAGCTCAACGCACTTTGTTCTGATGATTAATATTTTTATTTTACAGAAATATTGTGATCAGTTTTATTTATGGTTTTGGTTGTGTGTGGTTTTTATTTCAGTTTTTAAAATTGTTTTTTATTGTTGTGTTTTATTTAGGATATTTATAATATTTTGCAGTTCCAGTGTTAAACTTGAATTTTGTAAAAAAAAAAAAAAAAAACCTATTAGCTTGAAAATGTCTCACAGCAACAATATCATAATTTATAGCAATAATTACTGGGTCAGTTTATTGTGATGGACCTAATTGTAGTGGTACTTTGCTTCATTTCCTCTAAAGGAAAGAATTTGTGAGGAAAAGGTCGGCTGCCCTCGTTATTCAGAAATATTGGAGAGGCTACAAAGGCAGGAAGCGGTACAGAGTGGTGGGTTTCCCTCTGAAGAATATTTGCCGCCATATTCGATGTCATACAGCAGAAACTGGAGGTTTCGTGCGTTAAACCTCCAGTCATGCTCTGGTTTCAGGTGCAGCTGGGCTTCGCGAGGCTGCAGGCTATCGCCCGCTCCCGTCACATCCACCTCAACTACAAGAGGCAGCGGGTCGCTGCGCTGGTGCTGCAGACGCAGGTCAGAGGTTACCTGGCCAGAAAGGAGTGGAACCGCAAGAGGGACGCAGTGATCCTGCTGCAGGCGCACACCAGAGGCGTGCTGGCAAGAAGACACATCGAAAAGATGAAGAGAGACGTAAGCTCATGTTAAAGAACCAGAGCTTTTTCTTCTTGCAGGGTGAAATGCTAGATTATTTTCATAAGCAGGACTTTGATGCAAAGCTTTAAATTAAAGTATTTTTTCTTTCATATATTCAGGCTTACATAGTTTAATTCATTCATCTAAATCCTAATTGTTGATCAATCCAAGACCTGCTATCTTCCCATAAATCATCATGATTGACTGCTGGAGACTCCTTTTTGCTAGCATTTATAGGATTTAACAGGACTGGCCAAGTATCCAAGCAAAATCCAATGAAGTCATTGGTTCAACACTGACATCTGACACAGAAAGACCCAATGATAGATCTGAATTGAAGATCTGAACCACCATGATTCTCCTGTTATGCATATTTAAAGCAATATTGACTTTCCATCCCTGTCAATCTGCGTTGAATTTAGAAATTTAACTGAAAGAGGCGATGTTTGTTGATCCTGTGTCTCCCGTTCTTTTAGATGCACCTCTCTGCCAAAGAGAGGGAAGAAGAACAGCGGGCCATTTTGGCCAAACAGAAGCACTTGGAGGAAGTGCTGAGGCAGAAGAGAGAGGCGGAGGCCAGAGCGCAGGCTGCCAACATGAGCGATCAGGAGATGGTGGACGACATCTTCGGCTTCCTGCCCAACGTGGTGGTCGGAGGGCAGGAGGGTCAGGCTCCCGTCGGATTCGAGGTTCAGACTCTCGACGCTCGCGTAGTTGCTCTCTTCTCAAGCTGAGGTGGGTCCGTTTGATCACGATCCATGTGTTTTCTTTTTCTTTTTTTACAGAACATCGAAGGAAAACGGACCATAATCGAGGAGATAGACATTGACGAGATTCCCGGGGAAGACGAGCTTCCTGAGGAGGACTACGACGACCTGGATCAGTACTCGTTCTCCAAATTCGCCTCCATTCACTTCCAGGGAGCCGCCTCGCCCACCTACATCCGGCAGAGACTTCAGCAGCCGCTGCTCTACCATGAGGACGAAGGCGATGTTATGGTGCCGCTCTGAAACGTCTACGGTTCACTTGTTTCAGCCTGTTTGCCCGTCGCTGAAGTTTGTCGCGTTTTCGCCAGGCTTCGCTGACGGTATGGTGGATCATTCTGAGATTTCTGGGAGATCTTCCCGAGCCAAAGAGAATGAGCAGGCTTCAGCAGGGGAGCGCCGTCCGGGATCGCTACGTCCCAGAGGACCTGATTTCCAGGCAGGATAGACGTCTGAGCCACATGGTTGGCCTGGATCAGGTACGTTTCCCTACAGGAAGGCGAAGAATTTGGAAAACTTTCTCTTTTTTTAAAGGGGCTATATTAGGTAAAGTTGTCTTTTTTGAGCTTTACAACATTTTGTAATGTTATTTTTTTCAAAAACGTACCTGGAGTGTTGCTTTGATTCTTTCATCAATGTTTGAGAAATCCTTTAATCTCTGTGGCAACCATTCATCTGTATAAAAAACCTTGGTCGACTTGGCAACGTCTTATTAGAGGCTCAACTCGTCCTGAATGTTACAGTTTCCAAGCTTCTGCTTCACAGAGCAGCCCTTTGAGATTTCCCCACTCAGCTCCTTCAGACTAGTCAGCAGCAATTAGCAAACACCTGGTAGAACTGCACATCTGCTGAGCTCATTACAGGAGCTACTTCTCAGTGAAATGTTGGTAAAAATGCTGTTGAAGGGCTAATAGAGGAGCCATGCTGTGATGACTTCCTGATGGTGGAGTTTCAGAAATAGCAGGAGCTTTCAAAAAGACAGAGGCCCAATTTCAAGGTGTTAAAATATGAAATCAAATTTCTTTCAAGTCCTATTTGATATGTACAGCAATTGAAGGTATCATAGTATCATAGTTTTATAGCACAAGCTTGGTTGTGCTATAAAATGGCTAATGTTCAAATGAATATTTGAAATTCGCTCATTTTCAGAGAGTGCTGAGGAAAAACAAAGAGGCGGAACCCGCCGTCATTACAGAGGAGCCAGACCAGAAGAGAAAGGGATCGATCTTCACAGACCTCCTGTCAAAAAACAGGAAGCCCTCCGCAATGCCCACCGACACGGTTCCAAACCTGAAGTCATACACCGCGCCCGAAGGCAGCCCACGAGCGAGAAAGGGATCCACGTTCACCGACTTGCTGTCCAGAAACAAAAAAGTCCTGCCCGGTAAAGGAAGTGTGAATGTGCGGCCCGTGTCGAACATGAGGAAGCCCTCCATCATCATGGAGGAGGTGAGGCCAGACGTCCACGCAGCGTTTCATCCGACGGTCGTTATGGACGCGGTAACTCCCGTTTTCGTCTCCGTTTCTTTCAGAACGATGACCTGACGGAGGTGTCCAAGCCCACCACACTGCAGACTGTGAGTGAGGACAGTGACGTCATGACTGGAGACGGGCCCACCCTGGACAGGCCCCTGTCGTCTCTTGAAAAAGTCCACTACATTGTTGGATACGGCATCATCAGGCCTGACCTCAGGTTCCACCTGTTTGTCTTTAGCCTCGCAGGTCATCTGATCGTAGTTGCTCCTTCTGGGGAACAGCTAAAACTAATGTGTGTGTGTGTGTGTGTTTGTCCAACACAGAGATGAGATTTACTGTCAGATCTGCAAACAGCTTCATGAAAACAACAACAGGAACAGCTACTTCCGCGGGTGGATCCTACTGTCCCTCTGCCTGGGCGTGTTTCCTCCCAGTGAGCGCTTTATAAAAGTAAGGAACATGAGTAGGCCGACTGCTTACAGCTGCGGCATGTACCTTTGAAAACTATATATACATTTGAAACCATATGTATGTATGTGTGTGTGTGTGTGTGTGTGTGTGTGTGTGTGTGTGTGTGTGTGTGTGTGTGTGTGTGTGTGTGTGTGTGTGTGT
>CAEGAF010018834.1:0-32618 GCA_903067075.1 Micropoecilia bifurca | reverse complement strand
ACACACACACACACACACACACACACACACACACACACACACACACACACACACACACACACACACACACACACGCACGTGGACAAAGCCATGTGTATAAAATGTGAAGAGCTATTCCCCAGAAAACCCATCTGATATCTGTTATTACCAGTAAAACTCTGGTGTACTTGGGTAGAATAATAACTCATGTAGCAAGGCAAAGCATCATAACAAGTCTCATATTTAGAGGAGATGACTCCCTTTGCTCTTACACTGGAGATTTGATTATGCTGTGAAATTCTGATTTATACATATTAGTCAAGAACAGATGCCTGAAGATGAGCGTTAGGAAAACCTGCTTCCACTTATAAACACAGTTTACATTTTCCAGTCTGGCTCCAGAGAGCATCTGTGAGCAACAAACCAGCTCATGGTGTTTGTGCTCCTGGTTTCCTGCCTGACATCCATACAAAATCTGTGTCTGACGGAGATTTCTTTCGCTGCCATATGTAATAAAACGTCATAACACCGGCTTCCTCTGCTTGTTTCCACAGAACAAACCAAAAGATAGCTTTGCTGTCTCTTTCTGTTTTCTGCAATTGCCTTTCCTCAAATGTGCAGAATCTGCCAGGTGCAAGGTGTTTGGAAAATCGGTTTCCACAGATTATGAAACTGTGAGGGTGGATTTGCAATCCGTTCCCCCGAGTTTGGCTAATCCATGTGAACAGATTTGCAAACATTCAGCATTGCCCAAAACCTGCCTGTTTCAAATTTGGCAATTTTAGTAACACTAACAGGACAAATAAAACAAAGTTCCTTTGGAAAAGTATTCATACCCCTTAAAATCATAAACTTCAATACATATTGGGATGTACATAATGAAAAAAAACACAAAACAGAGCAAACAAAACAAACTAAAACTGAAACTATGTATGCATTCCATCCCCATTTCATACTTATGTAATACTTTGTGTTGATCGATTACATACAATTTTAAATAAAACATTATAAAGTTTGTCTTTGTAAGAACACAGTGAAAATGTTCGAGGAGTATAAATAGTTTTGCAAATCATTGAATCATTCAAAATATTTATTTGTTTAGAAAGATTATTCTTAAGGCATCTGATGTCAGGACAGGTTTTCTCCACATTGTCCACCTACTTCTTACGTTATTTGCCTTTTTTTCCTTCTTTAGTAATTATGGGAGAATTACAACCCACTAATTGACTCTAGGTTTATTCAGTTTTCCCATTGGGCTCTCAAAAATCTCATCCTTCTCACTTCTTGTCGCCTCAATTTATCATGACCTTCCCAAAGCTCTGTCTAGCCGTAACGTCTCATTATTGCATGATGGGGGGGGGACACACTCACCCAGATGGTGAAATATGTACACACACAAATCTCAGATAATTAATGAAAGAATACCCACTGAAACACACGAGCCAATCTGATAGGGTACAAAGACAATGTGCGAATCCCGGGTCTGGCTTCGCCTTGTTACCGTATGCATATCGCACACATACACACCACCTGCAGAGGACGGGTGAGTGACAGGAAAACTCCTGAGAGAAAAGGAAAAAAGGCCTCAAAAGTGAGAGAGCGTGAAGACTTTACAGATTTATGCAGACACACACTCAAAGGCGTAGACGCAGACACACACCGAGACACAAAACCAGGAGAAAAACTATGGTTAAATAAACAGAAAATCTCAGGGCAAACAGTGGGGGGTTTAGGTGGGCTTTGAGAATAGGGTGTTTGTTTGTGGTCATAAACCTCCAGCTGGGGCTTAATTAGGCTTAAAATCATGATCAGACTTTTTGCTCTTCAATTCTGCTTCGTTCTTTCTTTCAGTTTATGTATATAGTCAACAAAGAACTTAAACTATTTGAATTTGAATCTGTTTTGAAAACTAAAACCAGACTTTCAAAGTTTTAAGCTTCAACTCTGGACACATGATGAGCAGTGTGATGAATTTTGCATGAGCCAGACCAAAACAAACTCAGAGATCACTGACATTATTGGACTTTTCGTGTCTCAGGAGTGTAAAGTTTTTCTCTGCTGTCTAAGAAAAATTTGAAGACTAGAGTAAAGATTTTTCAGGGAGAATGCAGACAAAAAACAAGTCTTCTGTAATCATGTATTTTGGAAAAATGAGTCATAATTGTATAAATAGGAGACCAGAACAGCAGAGATGTTAGACATGAACCATAATAAAGAACCAAATATTTAATGAGGTCCTATTTTTTGTATGGCTGTATGTAACTAGAAATCAGAAAAAATATCAGATATGTAAAAACATTACTAACAGCCAATAGCTGAGACTAAAATCCAAAGAAGAATGACGCAAACAACTTGACCGTGTCAAAATGCTGATTGGTCGATAGAAAAGATAAAACTTAGTCTGTTTATATATGTTTTATCAAAATGTCAGGGGGGAAAAAACTAAAAAGAATAGAAGGAGACGTAGTCGAAAAACTTATCTGCATGCGCACTCACACTCGCACTCACTTTGTGAAAATGTTCTTGACAACTACCTTCTCTGCTCTCATACATAAGCACCTCCAGGCATTATCTTCACTTTGCACAGAGAGTTAGGAGGATGAACTTCAAAAAAGCGTTCACCTCACCGGTGCAAACATTTGCATACTCACGCAGTTCACCTCATGTCAGTTCGAGCCTGCAGCCAATGTAAAAAAAAAACAAAAAACATTCACCTGTTTTATTTTTGTAACTGGAAAATATGGTTTCTTTATTGAAGGGAAATCTAGATTTTGACCCCAGATTCTAGTGGGGGCAACCAATTTATAGCGAATCTATGTGCATAAGCAAGACTTTGGAATTAGAATATACATAGGGTAAATCATTGTCAAACATTTCTACTTTTAATTTGGGATATGTCTTGCATGATCCAACTGAAAAATAAATAAAAATAATATATAAGATGCAACAATCTAGTTGCGTAGGTGTCCGTCTTTCCAATGAAATTTTTTAGAAGCATATTTTGATTCTGTAGGTTTTTAGTTTGGATGCCATCAACACTGTAAATACCACAGTGACCAACCAGAAAATGACTCTGTTTCTCGTCCAATGACAGTTGAAGATCGGTTCTGTCTCTCGGAAACTCAGCTTAAAGGACTTACGTTCTGATTCTTATTAATTATAACTTTGTTAGTCCTGGACCACAAATAATGTCTCACACTTTTAGAATAAAAAAGGTGCTTCTGTTAAGCATTTGCCTGTGGCTGTTTTCAATTTGTATACCTTAATAGACTCAACTTCAATGAATAACACAAATATCTAGAGCCTGTCATTTAAATGCATTACAAAGACATGAAGTTTAAAAAAGAAAAAAGAAACAAAGATGTGAGAATATTAGAAGCAGCAGTCCTGAGGGTGTTTTATCAGTGTGTGTGTGTCCCAGTCAGAGGGAGAGCTCATGTTTACACAATGACAGATTGTCTCTCCAGCCTGCTGTGTGTTCATGCGGTGTCACTCATTTGTCTCCAGCACACTCCTCCAACCGCCGCTCTCACACACGCAAACACAAGCACCTTTAAGATCTCTACACTTCCTTGGTAGTGTTTGATTGTACCACTAAAATCTAATGGCTTTATTGACCTGAAGCCCAAGGACTCCAAAGCTCTGTCCTCCCTCAAAAAGGGCTGAGTAAATGAAAGACTTTCTCCTTCTCCTCATCTCATCTTTAGCCTTTGCTTTTCTTCTTCTTCCTGTCTACCTACCACCCACCTCTTCCCTTTGTGATTGTCTCTCTTCTTTGTCATCGTCTCAGTCTCGCTGCAATCTTGTGCTCCTCTCTTAAAGTCAGCAGGTGAGGTGATCATGTGAGGCATAAAGAAACAAGAATGAGAAAAAAGAAAAACCGCTGGGAAAAAATCTCACACAAATTCAATTTCATGTAGAAATTGTCTTGCTACATGTCTACATGAAACTGACTATCTGGTAATAGTCCCCCAAGTAACTGTACTGTTTGCATGGATAGCATTTTATCTAATAAACTAAAAAAATGCTTTTTTTAATGGAGGTGTGGATTTCTGTCCTATCAAATCATTTAAAGGTGTATCTCCTGTTTATCGTAATTGAACAACATTCATCATTAACTGTTTGATACACAGAATGATGCAGGCAGATTGACAGCAATCTGTACAGATGCAACTCAAGAATTTATATATTTCTTGTATGCAAGTTAATTAATGTCAGTAATTTTATTTAAAATTATAATACGTATATAACTGACTAATTACACACAGAGGACCTAATAACCTAACAGGCCTGTAATAAATTATCTCTCTTACACATTCTAACTTTCATTTAACTTTGATGAATTTTTGGTTTCCATTTGCTGTGACCTGTAATCAACATGTCAAGTGGTCATTTCTGTTCATTTTATTAGTAAATAAGTGTTAATGTAAATGTCTTGATCACCTCCATGCCAGTAATATGCTAAAAGAAAACTAATTCATGCAACAAAAAAAACCAAGTATTACCAGAAGTCTCATTCTGTACGCTTAATTGTATTTTGCAGTGTTTCATCACCGTCAGAAAGATATTGGTTACGATACTGTCCAGAAACACTGACTACTATTTGACAGCTTATCTCTAATTATAACAGTAAAAAACGCACAACTCTAAAATTGTCTTGCATCTGTTTGCACTTTTAGGTGCAGAGGTGTTATTTTACACCTCTGCACTGCACACAAAAAGTTTCTTCTTTAATTTATTTCTCTTTGTTTCCTGACAGAAAACTCTGAGGTCTTCTCACTTGTCTAAGCATCACATTACAAAACCACCTTAGGGAAAATAGTTATCCACTGTTCTTACAAACTGTTAATTAATCTCAGAATGGGGTTTAATCATTTAAGTCTCTTGTGTACATTCACTTGCCTGCACTCTTGCTCAAGTAATAAAACTGTAGTGGAGGTGTGATAAATCTCTGAGGTGTTTTTGGTCCCCTAATAGGTTCCTGTTTGTTTTTTGTGTTTTTTTTGTGTTTTTTTTTTTTACTTGAACCAATGCTTTCCACCAGCACAAATCTAATTTCTGTTATCAGGCTGCATTCAAGAGTCACATTGACAAGTTAGAAAGGAGGACAGATTCTGATGCACACTTTGGAGGGCATGACAGTCAAGTGATTACAAATTGATTATCTGATTCTGCGTAGGATGTTGAGGAAAGAGATTCATTTAATACGATTTGGGATGACGGCGTGGAAGAAATCTAAAGTTGAGAAACTAAACAGTCTATACTTTCCAGATGGATTATATATCTATATATATAAAAAACTTGTGGCTCCGAGGATATCAGCTGAACTTACTTAGATTGCTCTTTTTAAACGCCTGACTTTAAATAACCAAATAAATTTGTCTTTACTGCAATTTGAACCAAATCTCATAATATGACGGGTCTCACTGGAATGAATTGTTCAGATGTGAACTGAGTTTGGATCCTATATGACTATTATTTCTCTTATAAACTCCCTTAAGGTAATATTAGTTTGTGTAAATCAGGAGTATATAAATGAACTCCATTAAAAATGATAAAATCAGGTAATATGACAGAAATTAAAGCTTTCGAATTTACTGAACATTTTTTATTTAGCGTGTCAATTGTTTGTTTTATTTTCTGCAGTGCATTTGTCAAATTGTATCTGGTATAAAATTCATATTTCCTTAATTATCTTTGCTCTCTAGGAATTTTCATTATTGTTTTTCAGTTGCAACACATTGAGTTCTCCAATGAGCAATACTACAGACTTTGTTTAGCAGAGCTAATTATGACTATAAAGTAGACCTTGACTTGTTAATGTTTTATCTTAAAAGTTATTTTCAGCATATTACTGACTATGATAACACTCTGTTGGGATATATCACACAAGCTTGTTTCAGAAAAGATGGATTGCCATCTGTGCACACACCCAGAGCGGTTTATGTAATGCGGTGCATTTCAAGGACATATAGGGCAGTAATTTTTTATTTTATTTTTTTTACACATAATTTTTCATGACTAAAAAAAAAGAAACAGAAAAGAGGATCCACCAACCACCTGAGAGCGGATGTGAGATTGTCATTCAGCAGGCGTCTGATGGCTGTCAGGCATTTCTCCTCTACTGCAGATATGACGCAAACACATTCTCCTCTTTTCCTTTTCTCCGCTGTGTCATCCTTCTCCCCCCTCTTTCCTTTCCTTTTTTCCTTCTTATATCCTCTTTGTTTACATCTCTTGCTTTTCTCGCATTGCTCTGCATGTTTCCACTTTATCTTTCCTATCCCTCTTTTTTTTTTACACTAAAGATTTTTACCCCCTCTTCCCTCCTTCCTCTCAGTGGAGATGAGTGGGTGAAGTGAAACATTGTGCCCTGGAGATTGTTGTGCCATCCGCTTTTCAGATGTTGTGGCCTTTTTGTGTGCCTATGTAACAAAAACCAGAAAAAATTGACTTCTAAAGGGAAAATTTAGGATATTGTCTTGTCATCGTCTTACAGAGATATTAATCTTATTTAAAAATTGACAGCTTAATTTTTTATTCGAGCTTTTCCTTCTCTCTCTCCGTTTTTTTATTTATTTTTTTACTTTGTTCATATTTATCATTTAGTTTCCAATTCGCAGGTTTCTAAGGATATATCTGTTTTTCTTTGTGTGGCAGCCGAGAGGGGAAAATGTGGGCGTCCTCTCTCAGAATTTTAAAGTATCTTCTCACTTACTTTGCCTTCATCTTCACCCCGCCTCCCACCTCTTTGGCCATTTTTAGAGAGAAAATCCCATCCTCTCCTACAGAACATCTGAGTGCCTGAGTTTATGTAAGTGTGTAGAAGTGTGTGCAGCAACACACACACACACACACACACACACACACACACACACACACACAAAACCTTCTCAAGGGTATGTGAGGAAAAAAGAAATTGACTATCTCTGTCCATTACTGCATATTCCTGAAAACACTGACTGGCACCAGGTGATACTTTGATGTAATAAAACAGCATAGTTAACCAATAGTTTGTGGATTTGACAACTATTTATAAGTTATACATTAAATTCGTATTATTTCTCTTTTGTTTTTTTGTCTTCCTGAGTTATTATTGACTTAGCCAACTAAGTTGCCATGAAACCAGCTACTGACGTCCTACTAGTGTTTGAAAAGTTCAGTAATTGTTACATTTAATAAAAGAATTTCCTCATGACATAAGGACGTTTTCCATAGTTACTTCATGTGACGAAGTTCCAAACAAGCAGCTGTTGTAACTAAATCATCCAGGTTGTGCCAGAAATGAATATTTTTACAAATCACAATCAATGTAGAAGAGCAAACTACACTTGTGTCCAAGATCTTCATCTGCAAACTTCAAAGTTCCCATTTCCAAGGAAAGATTAAAGACGCCCGTCACCCAAACCTGAGTCACTGAACCACTCTAAAATGTAAAGAGTCCTATCTTTGACATTATGTCCAAACATGATGTATATGACACTGAATGCTCTTACAAAAGCTTCACTTATGGACCCAAACCACATCTGGGTCCATTTACGTCATTACTGTCTTTGGTGCAGGCCCATTACCGACCCAACCTTTGACCTCTTGCGGTGTATTTTAAAGTGTATCTACATTTGTGTCTTTTAGTTCATCCATCTGTCCTGGCTGCCATCAGACAAGGTCCATGTTTCATGCAGCCCTGTGCTGTTAGCCTGCATGAGACACTGCTGCCCGGAAGATTAATGTCTGCCTTATTCTCAGCCTAACAGACTACTAATAGGGGAGTCTGCAGATAAAGATGGAGACATCTGTATTTGAAAGCTCTTTGACAGATTCTTTCATATGTTTTATGAAGTAAGATGTCACATTTACAATTAAAATGCTAATATTTGTCTGTATGTTATCCCTGCATTGTACAAGTATTACCATTCGTTGTATTTGTTCCACACATCAAGTAAAGGTCATTTTCTTTTTTTCCCCCGCTGAGAAATCTGTTCAGTGCATCTGTTTAACACATCTGTTCAGCACACTGACTTCAGATCTGTGCAAAAAAAGACCTTCAGTAAATTATGAGGAGAACATGTCAGGGAGATGGAGGTGAACATGTAAGTGTTGGTAGTTTGTATCTCTATATACACATTGGAATTACTAAGTCTTTCATTCCTATACTTGCTAAATCAATGGGGAAAACAGTTTTCTGCTTTGAGGAAGTGAGTAAATGAACATTATACCTTCTCAGAACCAAAGAGATAACTTTGAGGAGCTCATTTAAATCCATTTCAATGCAGTCCTGTTTTCAATCAATCTAAATTAGGACCTATGACTTGGTTTGAAAATATCCTCAAGGTTTAATCCCAGGCTTAAAGCTTTTAATTATTATTAAAATTATTAATACACATTTAGGACATGATTACCTGATGCAGCTTCATCCATTATTAAGCTGGTAACAATTTAGTACTTCATAATGCAACTCTTCTCCTTTTCTCTTTGCACTCTCCACACCATTGGTTCATAATTGCTTCACCTAGTTAGGATGTGTAAAAGGCTGTAAAATGAATTAATCGTGTCACTGCAGTTGTATAATCTGACATTGAGAAGAAAATGTTGCTACACTTAATGGTGTCCACGGAAATCGATTTGAAATTAATGTAACTAAAGCATCTTCATAATTTCAACCAATCAGATTTTCTGCAGAAACTTGAAATTATAAATTTACAATCCCATGCTTCCCTGGACTAAAACAACTTGCTCCTTGAGTTTCTCTTCAAGTTTAAAACAACTGGATCTGCAACAAAGAGTCAAGTTTACATGTGTGAGTTTATCTTGAAATAAATATTCAGACTTTGCAGGAACTTCACCTAAAACCACATCTTTTGGGCAGGATGAAATAGAAACCAAGCTTTTCTGCAAACAAATACTTCAAGTGAATCCGGAACAAAACTATGTAAAAGTATGAGGGCAAAGCACCTCATCACTGTTAGGTATGATGCACAGTATTGTTTCTTTTTTAAGCTCCTTGGAAGCATGTAAGGTGCATAAAGCAATAGACTGATGAAATACTAAACTTGTATGCAAAACAAAGATTAAGTGCACTTTTACAACATAATGGGACACGTAACAATAAGTATGATGGCAGTGATTTGATAAACAGCAATATTTGCTGACCCAGGTTTTTCCATGTTCTCTTTCAGTTTAGAAATCTCCTTTGTTTAATTTGGTTGTTCCCTTGAATGAAGCTTTCCAAATTTACAGTTCAATATCCCATAAATTTTCATTATTACATGATGCTTCCCCTATAAAAGATTCAATTTAAGACATTTTTTACATGTCTTTACTAGGCTGAACAAAGTGTGGCGTGTGCTTCAATGTGTGCTCTCCACATCATTAGTCGTTTACTGCCTTGTGAAATAATGTCTTCACTTCCCTGTCTTTGTTATCACCTCTCCATGGGTAAGTGGATATGAAATGACTTGGTTCTGGTTTCTGTTTCTAACCCAGAGAACCAGGAATGCTCAGTTGTCTCTCTCCATCTCCATAAGAAAACCTCAAACCCCAACATGTTGTTGTTCTGTGCACAAAAGAACAAACTGAAATGAACTGAACTCTAATATAAGCTAGAAGTAATGACACATCACAAAGCTTTTGACAGTAATTACATAAAGAAAGGCTTATTCTCCACTTCCCCATTCGTGGTACAGTATACTGTGGGTTAATTATATATCCATAAAGATTTCATGCAGAAAGAAACCCAATTTAATGGCTAACTAAGAATTATTAAGTATAATTATGCCACAACAGATTATAATTAACGTTAATCCACAATCTGTCCAAAACACTTTCGCATCAATTGTGCGGTCATTAATGAAGATGCTTGCATTGTCATTTTAAATGTCATTTCCTTCACATGTTCTCTTTGAACGAGTTGACACTGCAGTCAGTTAAATGTAGAGAACTTATATATTCTTATATTCCTTTGGTGAAAAGTTGCTATCTTCTTATGCCAATTATGTCAAAGAGTGATTGCAGCAAGCAGATACACACACTCACGCACACACACACACACACACACACACACACGCAGGATGCAGCTTTCTACCTCTGGTTGTTAAATATGCCTTGGTTGAGTTGTCATAAATCAGGTTGTTGAGCCTTTTTGGGTCCCTTGCTCTGATGCTGCTGCCCCAACATTACTGGGGAAATAAGGTGTTTATGTTGATATATTTTTATTTCTTTAGAAAACAACAACTAAAACATCCTTAATGGAATAGGTTTCATGGCTGAGCAGCTAATTAATTATATTTAATACTTTTATTAACTTTCTCAACATTTTAAATAAATACGTTTCACTGAATAAGCAAACATATTCAGTTAATTAATTCGATTATGTACAATGACAATCAAATAATGTTCTCCATGCATTTCCAATGCCAATATTCCCTTCACCCACATTGATGATGGTGCCTATTTTTCCTCCCTGTGAAATCACTGTTTCTTGCCTGTGGAAGTCAAAAACGAATCAATATTGAAGATACGAGGTTCTTTGGGTTGATACCCAGCAGACATAATTTGGCATCACTCCCACAATATCCAAAATGGTACAAACTAGCATCTCTGAAAATGTGGGTCAGCCTCAGTAAAACAAGGTGCTGTTACCTTCTGACCAATAAAAGACATATCTACAGTGTCAAGGCAACATTTGTTTAAATTTCCAGGTGGGCTGTACAATCAAAATAACCTCTTATATTGAAATAGTCTCGATGTTGTATTAATCATTTTTTTCTGAGCTCTTATGTATTTTAAATCAGTTAAACCAATAAAATTGTTGCTTTAGGAAAGATGTTTATGGCCCAGAGGAGAAATGCCAACCTCTGTCCTACCATCAGCTCTGAACCAGAAAATATTGGCTTGGTCTGAAAATTCATCTTTCATTTTATCTTCATATAAACAGCTAGGTATGTGTGAGTCATTTATCTAGAGAAAATGGCAGCATGCTGTTTTATGGTAAGAAAACATCATGATGGGGTCAGAGTGAGGCTCTCGGCAATATCCCGCTAACCAAATTCACATTCTTATATAGGAAGATTTTCCTTAGCCAAAGAGTAATTTGGCCATATTGTAAATTGATGTATAATCTGTTCAAATATCTTTCATGGGCATCAATCTAAGCCAAACCTTTTTCCAGGCAGACTATAATTATATATGGATTTCCCCCCCACATTTTCATAAAATAAATAATCTGCAGATAGCATTTTTTTTTCTACTATATTTTATCCTAGGTTTAAAATAAGACAAATGTTATAGACAAAATAGGAAATCTATCCAAGGAAATGTTATATCCTCTGAAATGGGGACATACCAGTGTGTGTTTCACCTATGGATCTGAGAATATCTCAAAAGTTCAGACTTTGCTTGAGGCTGTCAGTCTCATTCTGAGCACATTCAAACTGACAGATTCTCGATGAGACGGTGCAAAGACATGGAGACCGAGTGGCACAATGATATGTTTATTGAGAGGCTTTGGATAATAGAAAAAATAGGGGTGGCTGCTGCTGAAATGTTACAACCGTAGACAGGAAACATGTACATCGATTCCCTTAACTAAACAGACACTTACTCACGCATACAGGCGCACGCAACCAAACGGTCTCCATCCCATCGCTCTCGAGAGAAAAAACTTACGGCAATGCACGGGACAAGACGGTATCACAGTTACTACTAGTTCAGTTCTACATGAGAAAATTCACAGTCACATAAGAGGGAGTTCTTTTTTTTCTTCTTAGGCACAGAAAAAGCAATAAGATGTGCATCTCAACAACAGCAAAAATTATGAGAAAAGTAAAACACATTTTCTTAAACCTCAAAGGGCCGAGATGAACTGAGTTTTTACCACGGTTCTGTTGTGGGAACATTTTTTTGTTGAGTCTCAAAAATGCAAGCTTGGACTTAGAACAAGTATAAGGTTTCCATGCTTTAAGTGAACAGGGAGAACAAACATGTTTTCTTATACTTAACTTGTCAAAAAGTAAGGACTCAGTTCATCTGGCTCCCCGTTTATACTCAGCTCCTCATATACATATACACATTTAGGATTTTGCAAAACATGGGACTAGAGCATTTAATATAAATGTAATCCCAGGTCAGTCAAAGGAATGGCTATTAAAGCGTTTTCAATCTACACGCACCTCCACTGGGCTCCTCCAGTGCTTTAAATAATCAAATACAAGTTAACCACGTAGACGAAACCACTGACAAATACTTACTGGAGCCGTTTTAGCTCCTTCTCTAAATTTGCAGTTTAAGTTCGGACAGTTCACTTGCTTGTTCGTGCCTCTGTCAAACGCTCACTCTTTGGATAACCTTGTGCTCAGATGAAAGAGTCTGAAGCTCTCTTGGTCCCGTCCCCCTCACTTCTCCCTCATTTAAATACACCGAGTTCAGCAGTTGGACTGAGAAAAACTAGATAGCTCTTTGACAGGATGTAGCACACATTTGTAGCCTTGCACTCTATAGAAGAGCAGAGCTGAGTTTTAAGCTGGTGTTTTGTTTCCATTTGTGTCACAGGAAGCAAGCACATTTGTTTCAGTGGGAATATGTGTGTTATTTACTCCAGTAGCCTAAGGGAGTCACAATCAAACAAGGAAGCATTGAGGCGAACAGTTTCCGAGTATTGTGTGACAACACTGAGAAGGCAGAAAACAAAATTCATCCAAACACTGAGAAATATTGCTGGCATTGAGTAGTCAGTCCTCACACAATTATGAACCTACAAAAAAAACAAAAAAAAAACAACAAACATCTAATAATTTGTTTGCTTCAGAATTGAATTACTAATGTAATTGAAGCAATGACACAAAACAGTTGTGACTGGTCAAGGTGGAGATAACTTATTTACTGGACTTCTGGTGCAATTATATGTCCAAATCAAATTATTAATAAATCATATTTGGACTTGGAGAAACTGCAAAAATGTCATAACTCGACATTTTGTTGTATTTACAAATAAACCTGACAAACATAGCAAAGGGTCTAAAAGTCTGTTCAAGTGTTTTGCAACAGCCTGTTCTCCTAAACGTCTCACAAATATCAAAGCAGGACAAATGTTGTCTTTGATTAAAGTCAACCTTCAAAAATGACAAAACCGGTCTGAGGTTGCTGACTTAAAATGGAGTGGTTTTCTGTCTAAAGCTGAGGGGGGGAAAAAAATCATCTTTGCAAAGTACTCACTACCAAACTGTTACCTATAGAATGACTTTTTCGGCTGTACATTTATAACAATACAAAACCTGCATAAATGAAATGATCTGATAGCAACAGCTCAATCTCATGCTATGCTATGCATGCGCTCGGTATGCGCCAAGGAAGTGAAAAACACACCAAGACTGTGTTTTTTTTAAATTAACGGAAATATTCTGTGACAAATGCATCTTTCTTGTAAGCGAGTAAAAAATATAACAGAGTTTTCTTTCAGCCAGTTGGCCAGTAATTTGCAGCAACTTATTTTCATGTTTGAGGGAGTCCCTTTGTTCTATTAATTGAGGAAAACCCTGGGGCTCCATGATTCCATCTGATCTTCTGATCAGATGGAACAAATCTGAAACTATATATTTTTTAAATGACTGGAGAGCAGTGCATACTAACAGTTATTATAATCACTTGACAAACTATACAGACCTCTCTGTGTGTCACGACTCCTGATCTTCACAATTAAACATTTCTTTTCTACGAATCTAAAACTGAACCCTCCCTTTTTATGACATCTTGTTTTGTAGAAAGCAGATAATTGCTGACAGACGAAGTTGCAGGAAGATACTACAGGTTTAAGTAAAAAAAATCTGGTAGACTTTTACAAAAACAACAGGCCAGTAAAATGAAGTCCTCCACCTACCTTTAGCTGTCCAAATAAATTAACAGGAAAAGGACAGAGCAGGTTATCTATGTTCTCATTTAGGGAGGAGTAACAGATTCGGTTTGACCTCACAGTTTTCTGGAGGAGACATTGTGAGCTGCATCCCTAAAAGGATCCAGACACCTACTTAAGAAAAGGCAAAACCTTTAAAAGTAGCTACTCTGAAAAAGCATAACACCAAAAATCTCTTCATTAAACATCTTTGTACATGTAGACAGAGAAATTTCAAATGACTCATATATCAGGAACTTCTCTGCTTCTATGCTGAATGTCTGTGCCAGTAGCTAAATTAGCTACCACAGTGATAGTATTGCTTTTATATACAGCAAACAAAGATAAGAGGCTGACTTCTAAATGTCAAAGAATTTAGCCTAAGAATGTCAATTTGAGATAAACATTTGATCTTCAATGCTAAAATGCATTAATCACAGTGGAGAGGGCATTATGGCGCGTCTTGTGTGAGGGTGTAGCCCTGCATGAGAGACAGCTGTGTTTGCTTGCTGGATATCCTTCGCCTGGATGTGCTGCTTCCAGTGTTTTCCGAGTGAGTGTCTGTGTCAGCTCACCAGATAGTTTTATTCGCATCGTGGAGAGAATTCGGAGATACTTCCATCCCACAATGCACTGGGAGTGGCGCCAAATAAGAAAGCGGCATTAGCTGCAGCTCTGGGGAACCAATCACAGTTTGTGCGCTAGAAAAAAAACAATAAAGAAAAAAGTGCTTTCTCTTTTTCCGCTTCCTCCAAAACCGATTATTGTTTTGTTCCCATCAACATTTATTGGGTCCATAAGAGTTCATCCTAGACTTCTGTGGATACTGAGCACATGACCCCGATGCAAAACAACAGTACAGATCAAAAATAAAAACTTATAACCGATTTCTCCTTTTTTGTGTCTGAACTGAGGGAGAAAAACAAACACCTGGAAACCCTGGCTTTGCAATAAATTATTTTTCAAATGTTGAGTCTTTCACAGACTGAGGGAAAATTGTCCCAAGTTCAAGTCTGTGGAAAGAGATTCTTCACACATCCTTCCAGATCATTTTTAGGTACTAAGCGATGTCTTTAAAGTAAGCAAATCCTTGACAATCTGTCTTATTAGACAGTAAATCTCTAGAATGAGAGAAAAAAATAAAGTGCTTTGAGTGAAAAAGATGGATTTATGTATCAACAGTAGTTGTTACTTTTCTGCACATCCTAGACTTCAAACATTAATTTTACTAATGCGTACCTTTTTGTTATCACTTAATCCAAATATTTGGATCGTTGGAAAAAAAATAATTTGTCTTATAACTCATAGATTTAGCAATTTTTAGATGGCCGATTATTGATATCCAAGAACAAATTCATTGATTACAGAAATCTGGTTAGTGATTCTGCTGGATGACACAAATTTATGTATGTCTGCATATGTTGTTTGCTTAGAAAGAAATATAAATAAAACAACATAATATAAAGACATATTCGATTCACTTTAGCCCTTCGTAAGCAGGTCTGGAACAACAGCTTGCCAAACCCTACGCAACCAATCACAGTTCTATCTGTGCGACCAACACCTTCATGTGAGGTTTGGAAAATAATTTTAAAAAGGGTCAAAAATAATGTAAGCCCAAGTTTAAGGTCTTTATGTGATGCTTTCAAATAAATTTAGTCCTCTTAGTCATCTTTAGAGTCCCATGTTACTGTAATCCCAGCAACTGGAGGCTGATTTCCCATAAACTCAATGGAAGCTGAGGGTCAAATGTAGGCGGGGTCATCATCTCCCTTCGCCCGTTGGCCCAGTAGCCTCCGCCAGAATCCTCATCCAGGGCTGGTGACAAAGTGGCTGACAGTACAGTGGCAGCGCCCTCTGCAGGAGTCTATGGAAAATACAAATATATGCAAAATAGTCTGAGATTCCAAGAAGGTATTCTTGCATACATATCTAAAGCAAAAGCATCAACAAAAAACATGGCAGTAGAAAAAGCATGAACAGTATTTACTGTGCATAAAAGCAGAGCCACTGCCGTCACTGCAGGTTAAAATAAGGAAGAAAAATTAGGCTCAAACAAAGTGTGTGTTTGTTCCAGATGTTAAGTGTTGGATGAAGTGTTGTTGAAATTTTAAGAAAGATTTACTGTAACCATAAACATATTTTACAATGTATCCTAAGAGCATGAAAAACATTGTTCTGTGGTAAGCATCATGTGCAAGTCATATCAGCTCACAGTATGTACAAAAATAAATTTCTGTTTTTGTTTCCGTCGAGGGCTATGATCACCAACAATAGTTTCTGAGAAGAAATGCAAACCTAAGTACAAACATTATTTAGGTTACACGTAATAAAGTGGAATGGAACAAGGAATACCATGTTGCATAAAGGAAGTTGCAACATGGTATAGGAAGACGGGACATTAAAGCAATTCTGCTCTCAATCTATTGATCTATTGGTTTAGTGCTAATTGATGACCTACAAAAAAGGTTTCTTGTTACCATGGTATTGCACAAGCAGCTGGTGATGGAAAAAAGAAGAGAGCTCTCTCAAAACCTCCATAGCCTGAGTTTTGCAAAACATACTGAGTGCACTGGCTGCATGTGTAAATCTCAGCTTCCAAATCGTCCAGTGTGCGAAGTAGGTGCCATAATGAAGAAGTGGTAAGAACTTTATTCTGCTGTTAGTCAGCCACAACCAAGTGCTCCTGACAGGGTTTTTAAATAGAGTTATCAAAGAAAAGGTACTGGAGTTGGGGTTTTTTGTTCCAATAAAACACAATCAATGCACAAAATTAAACAATGTCTTTGTTAGGGGTTTATTTTTCTCCTTAAAAAAAACATAAATGTATATTTTTAGAAAACGTGGAGCATTTACCCTGAACAGAATCCGAGCAATTAGACTTTGTGCCAAATGTAGAGGTGTGCAGAGATGCTTATATAGAGCCGTATCCACCATGCCTGGATCCACGGCACATGAAACCACTGGAAAACCTTCTCTCTGCATCTCCTGGTGAAGGCGGGAACTGAACAGCACCTGGGCCAGTTTACTTCCACAGTAAGCAGCATGAGCTGAATAATGTTGGCTGAAGAAACAGAAAACACAACGGTACTTTTAGACTTTAACAATGACCCTAAATAACGAGTCCAGTTGTGTGTTATTAAATGAAATCAGCAATCTGAATGATCAATAGTATTCTCTAATTAGTCAAGTATATGTTTTTAGCTTTCAATGTGAAAGCTTAGACTGATTTTATGGTAACTTTTGTGATATGCAGTTGTGATGACAGTTCACAAAGCAGGAACCCTAAAATAACCCCTTTTGTTCTTTCAAAAGACTTCAAAATTGACATGGTGCCCCCTTTGATCCCCACCAATAGATCTGTCAGGTTTGATGCAGATCAGAAAAAAACAACTGATGAAAAAAGAAAACAAATGTCAGGCTACCATTTATTTATCAGAAGGATAAAAAGTTCCTCATATCCATGTTTGCAATAAAAACCCCCAACAATTATTCCATATGATATGCCAACGCCACATTAATGATGAAGCAAAACAGAGCAACAGCCTGTTTGAAAGCAGATCTCTATCTCACATTCATTACAAGCGCAACACAAAACTACAAGAAAAGTCCTGTTAGATCTTTCTTTATGTTACAGAGGTTATCTCTATCACAAGTGCTTTGCCTGGAAGACTTCAGAGCTACGAATGAAAGTTAAAGAACATCGGCTATATCCCATGGACATGCAAATGAGCATAAAAAATAAAAAATCTAAGCTGCTAATACTTCCTGACAGCAGTGATAAGAGCTGAGACGATAATGAGACATGTGAAACAATTTTCTTCTCATCAATGCCAAAACAAACGGAACCAGCTAATGATAATGCAAACACCATGACATCAACTATAACAACATCTGGTAAGAAATTGTTTTCTAAATGAGGAAAAAATGCCACAATCATTCCTTAAGCAAAAAGTATAGTTTTTATGGTCCGTCAAGTCAGATAGATGATAATTGTTATCCAGGACTTAACAGTAATTAGCATTTTCCCTTTTACAATGCTGTTGGTACTAGAGAAGCACTTAAAGCTGCAGTATATAACATTTATAAAGAATAATGTTTCTTACACATTTGTTGAAACTGTTACCATGGCCTGCGTGTAATTCAATCAATCAATAAATAAATACAGATGTTCTATGAAAGCCTCAGAGAGAAAACAAACACAGCCGTGTTGTTTTCTCTCTGCAACTCTCCCAATTTTACTGAGTTTGAGCAACTCAGCAAAGAAGAACGGGCACAAGTTTTAATCTTTACATGTGTTAAACCCGTAGACACCAAACTACAATTGCAGAAAAAGGCTGAATAAAAGTGTCCCACTTTTAAGATTTTAATTTATTAAAAAAATCATGAAAAGATTTTCTTCCACTTCGAGATTCTGTACAAAGTTGTGAAGGTCTATCATCAAACCAAATTTTATCTGTAATGTGACAAAATGTATAGAAATTTAATGAAAGTGGAAGAAGTGTGTACCCACCAGCTGTTTAAGTCATTCAGTCTGATTTCCCCGATGGAATGAGCTGACGACGAAACATTGACCACACGGGAGACGTGACCGGACTTCCCAGAATCCTTCAGTGCATCCAGGAGGAGCCAGGTCAACAGAAAGTGGCCCAGGTAGTTCACACCAAAGTGCTGCTCAAACCCATCCTCAGTTCGGCCCTCAGGAACCAGCATCACACCGGCTTAAGATAAACAAAAGTCAACATATCTGTTATTACTAGCTTTGCATGCGAAAAAACTCCCACATCCAATCATAATAAACACAGCTCTCAACTTTTTATTAGATTTGGAGGAACGCTTGAACAAAGGAGAATACTCCAGATTTTGCTTGGAGGAACAAATCTGACTGTACAATGCTGTGCTGGTGTTCAGTCTAATGGTACAGATTCTTGTTTCAGAGTTCCTCTCTCACCGTTCATTCAAAGTACGTTAAAAAAGAAAGCTTCGTTAGGACGACCGACCTTCAAAACAACTTGCAAACTTGTAAACCAACTTCCAGCTTTACAACTTCAAGTTAATAGGATCTGACAGCGATTTTACAGCTAGAACTTGTTGTGTGTGAGGGCCTAGTGACCAAGCAGGGGTGTACCTCGTGCCTCAGCCATCGAAATTGAACATGTTGTGAAAAATGTTTCTTGTTTAGGAGCAATCAAAATGACAAACAAGAAGGGACTGCGACACGTTGATTTAGTCGTTAGCTTTCTGTCGTCACTGCCACCTCTTATTCCGATCAGAAATTCTTTATGCTATGAGCAATCTCACTTTCTGACCAACCTGACAGTGATTCAAAATGTCAACAGCGCAGATGTCGTGTTGCGCCCGGAAACGACAAGGGTGACAGACATCGGCAACCTTCCCAAAAGCTGACTGCTTCCAGGAAAGGGCCTTTGGATGCAACAACCATTCACAGAAAAACTCAAAGAGAATCGCGTGCTGCTCCCTTGCATATGCTGCACCAATGAACCCTTTCTATCACGGGTAAACAATCACTTAATTTAATATGAGGTCTGTGTGCCATCAGTCACCCAGAGTCTCACATCGTCTCGCCGTCCAATTTCATATGAAAAACTCTTGGTATAAACATGATTTAGAGAAATTGTTGAAATTTATGTCATAGACGCTTGTCTGCATGCCTAAACAGACCATTTTAGTCCTGGCGCAGAGAAGCTACCAGCTGTAATCAGTGATTACTTACAGGAAGGTACAAGACCTTGGCAAGTTTGAAATGAGATAATGGGACTCTTAGCATCAATTAATCATTCATTTATGTCAGTGGATTTTCATTTACAAAGCTTTTTATAATTTTGACCTAAAGACGATCATGGAAATCTCATTATAAATTAAAACCTATGCACTCTGTGACTTTTTTAAAGCTCCTATACTTCTCATATTACTCCTAGAAAAGCCCAGGTCAGATTAACGTCTCAAAGTTTAGCGATGACCTTCATGATGAACAGAGGAAGGTACAGAAAACACAAAAAAACTGAATAATTAAGTAACTTAAATGTTAATATTACATGTCATATCTGCCTCTAAAACAGAGTTTAATGAAGAGGAAAGAGGTGCTTGAGTTCAATTTTCTGTGTATATATGTAAAATGTTTCTCTAAACGGTGCAACTGAGATTTAAATCCTCTGCAGAGAATTTAAATTCTGACACTGTTGACAGCATTAAAACTACACTTCAGTGCTAAGGATTTAAAACTTGTGCTGAATACATAAAGTAATGCACTTGCATAGGTATTAATACTGCTTTAACATTTTCCACACTTCGCAATGTTACATGCACAAACCTCATTGAATTTTAATGAGATTTTACCTGTCCACAAACAAGCAGTGCAAGATTATGAAGTAGGGAGAAAATTAAATGTATTTCTTTTTTTTGGCTATTACAGATAAATAAAAATCTAAAAAGGATTGGGCCTGTATTTTCAGTTTTACTGCAATTACAGCATCATAGCTTTTGAAATATAGCCAACAGCTTTAAGCCTCGGAGGGAAAGATTTAAATATCTTTGCAAAGACGTTCAAGCTCTGTCAGATTAGGTGGAGAGCATTCATGAGTATCAAGCTTTTGCATCAGACTCTGAGCTTTATTTTTGTCTAGATCATTCTAGCCCATGCATATGCTTTGAACTAAACCAATCCATCGTAGTTCCGGCTGAATGTTTTCATAGTTGTATTCCTTGGAGGTAAATATCCAGCTGTTTCTCCTCCAGAAAACTATCCACCATGGTTCACCCGGACAGAGAGCATTTTCACATGTTTATCTCTTTCTTTCACTTCATACCCATGAAATACTGTGTGCTAATCTACCACATAAAATCCATGTAATGTGACGCAGTGTGAAAAAGGTCAAACAGGTATGAATATGTTTGCAAGGAACTTCATGTAATGACTACTCTACAGATTAAGACTATGTGTCTCTTACCTACCATTATTTACCAAAATATTAAGTGGCAGGTTCCTCTTCTTGAAGCTGTCAGCAAATTGTTGGATTGACTGCAATGAAGCAAGGTCCAATTTCTCAAACTCCACTGGAATGGACAGAAACACACACACATACACACATAAGCAATTGTAAATGGATTATTCCTGCAAGCACTTTTGCCAGTAAAACATCAAAGAAAGTATTAATCATCTCTTATAGTGGGCTCTCCCACTGCTATGTCTTAGTCCATCATTTCATATCTTAAATTACTAATTTTGTCAGAACCCATCAAAGCTTAAGACTTTGCTATCTGAGCTTTAGTGCATTATAAGACAGAGGTAGAAGAACCCTACAAAGGAGCCAAGATGGCTCTGCGTTTGGTGATGGTTTATCTTTGAACAGGGTTCCTGCACATTTGTCATGTCAAATTCATTTCCGAAATGGAAAATAGAAAAGTTAACCATGAATTTACTGCCAGTGCTGAGTTCATGTTTTAGGTTCTTAGACACTGAAAACTACGGATAGGTACGGCAAGAGCAAGAAAGACAGCATGAAAGAAACGAAAGCAAGAAAGTATAGAAAATAAAGTGAATGAGAAAGAAGGAAGCAAAAACAAGCTCCTTCTTTGGACAGGAGGAAGGAAATTAATGAAGGAAAAGAATAAAGTATAGACTTAATGGCAGTAGGAAATTATTTTCATAATTATTAAACACCTAAGGTGTTAAACAATGAAATGACACCTCTGGACACAATTTAAATGACTAAAAGTCATCAGTCACAGAAAGTTTCTTGCATAGTTACATTAAATGAATAATTGGTTTAACAATGTAACGCAGCCTTAGGTTTGAAGTTTGTTTTTCCCCTCAGAGAATATTAAGCTGCAAAAGATTAAAGGAGACTGAAATTTCTGCTTTTGCAAGAAAGCAAAAACGGCCTTTATGGTCTGAAAGCTTGTCTTTTTGGAGAATTGGAGATTCAAAATGGGTCACACAACTACTACAGTTTTTCCAAAATCAAAAGAAGAAGAAAAAGCAGAAATAAAACATTACACCCCTGGAATAATGGAGGCTATAGTATCTTCGCCTTTTATTGAGCTCTTGTTCCTGTTTTGTTCTGCATTTACTATTTCAGTAAATGAAAACATTGATGGGCAACAGTGTTTTTCTGAAATGGCTCTCTAGCAGCAAAATGCCCCTTCCGTTGCGGTCATGAATGCAGAGTCGTTTCGATTCTCCAGCAGCAAATTGAAAACTCATCTCATGAAGAAATGGTTTAGATTCTCCCTCCACGATCCATCAACCTCTAAATTTATTACAGAGTTAAATTTCAAGCACAACAATAAGAACTACATTGCATCTTTTTGGTTCTCTTTTCTACTATAGCTGACAGATTCATACAAACATGGCTGTTGGAATGCATCATGAAAATAAGTCATGTGTTGCCTCTTAAATTGCTTCATAATTTGCATGATAACATGACAGTGAAATATAATATGTACCTCACAATTTTAGAAAGAATATTGCCTGATTATAGTAAAAATGTTAAAGAGAGGAACTTACAGTTTATTAGGTTTGGTAAGTATACCTCATAAATTCGTCAAAATATTCAAAGAGTAGGAGCAGTTTTATTATCAAGCCTGCTTTCCAGGCTTTAATCCAAACCTTTATGGATAAAAGCACTTCCTTGATTTCAGAAACCTGAATAAATAAAGGGCTTGGTCTAATCTTTTTTTTGCATTCTCTCAAACGCAACACAAACAAACAAATCAGAACTTTCTAAGAGAAGGCAATAATATATTATTCCACTGTATAACCCCTGTATGACTGAAGAGGTTCACATATAATGGACAAAGACAGAAAGAGGACTGAGAGGGAAAAAGAGGAGAGATTTGAAGGGACTGATAAAAAAAAAGGCTGCAGAGACGGTGAGAGTGCGGCTGTCCCTGATCAAGATCTGATAGCAGACTTATCTCCAGGCCTTGCCATTCACCTCTTTCTGACTGCACGTGTGAGACAGAGAGATTGAAAGGTCGCGCAGAGCACATAATGAAAAATGAGAGTGTTTGTATGCGAGCATGCATTTGCCTCCTTTTTGGGGATGTATTTGCCTCTCCAGAAAAACAGGGACATTTCTACATCTGTTAATGCAGAATTAATCATGTTTGAATGATGTTTTCAGCACATCATGAACTTTAGGAAAAATACAACAGTTGTATAGTATAGTATAGTATAGTATAGTATAGTATAGTATAAAGTGTAAACAAAGATATATTTATTCCATGATCTGCCTTCATTCACACGCTTCTGTCCACCTGTGGACAGATACAATAGAGGTTGAAAGAAAATGTCTATATTCTTCTCAATCTATTTCGTAAAGAAATGTGTTGTTCAATTAAATCAAATCTGTGGTTGCTCAGAGTCGTCTTGCTTTGATAAGCGGCCATGGTATACCATCTTTCATTACATCTAGTCCAGAGATCAGAGATTTGAACAGGTTCATAACTATATGAAACAGCCAAGGTTATCTTAACTGACAAATGACATGGTCAGACATTGAAACAGTGGCCCAGTGAAATAATGGGATCTTGTCATAAGACAGTCTTCAGGTCATTTTTTTTTTTAAGTTCAGAGATTTTTTTTACTTCCCCCAGAAAACAATTCCTAAATTTAGACAAACTGTCAGCAGATAGGTTGTCAAGCTAAACAGACCTGAGCTGAATAAACCAATCGGCGCAGAGAACCTGTACCGATTTGAATTCTGAGACCGATTCTGATCTCGAGTTCTTATAAACCATTTCCCTGATACCAAAACAAGTCAAATTCAACAATCAGAGCTTTAACAAGAGAACTAATAAATGATTTACTATCATTTTAAAACAAAGACAAATTGACCACATCAATCTGCACTCTTAGTACAGCAGAAACGGCATTCTCCATCTGTACATCCTGTAGAATGTAGAGCAATGCTCTGGGAAAGAGACTGAAAGCCCAATAGGATCAAACTGAGCATGTTTACTGAACTCTGATAAGCCTTCCTGCTATCTACTAAAAGACTTGATCTCTAGCGATCCAAGAGCCTGAACAAAATGCAAATAGTGTCTCTTTAGAAAACCTTGCTTAGAACGGAAGGAAGTAGGTAACGTTTGAGTTTTCCTCCCACTGTAACAGCTTCCACCTCAGTTGCATTGTACGTCGTGTTCAGTGATCAAGAAAAAACTGAAAAAGATCAGATTTTTGATTTCATCTTGCAGATGAAGGTTTTATGAACAATGTTTTTATCTTCAGAACTTCAAATGAAAAGAAAACAACAACAACAACAAAAAACTGTGATTTTCATGAAGCCAAACCAACAGCTTTGTTTGGAGATCAGCGTTTTCCAACCTTAGCTTAGACCTGGGCTACCATCATGTTTTCATGTCATCTCTGCAACAGAAATAGCTTTGGTTTGAATCCCAATCGGATGCTCCTTTTGTGACATATGGAAGAGAAAACAGTTCCAAGTTGAACCTTTTTTTTTTATTTGGCACACAATATATGTACATAAATATTTCATCAGAGCACAAAAGCAGTATCACATCAAACAGAAAAAAATAAAGGGAACTCGTAAAGCTAACAATATTTTAGTCTTGGTTTAACAATTCAGATATAGAGATAGAGAAAGAGATTTGATAGAGAAAAAGTAATATATGTTGCTTCAATTTTCAATACAACATTGCATAAATTATGTAGAGGAAGTACCATTCATTTAATCAAATAAAATAATGACTAAACATCCGTTGAAGCAATAACCAACAAAATTATGAACTTGAATGATCATAAAAAAATTAGGCAAGCACTCATGACGTTTGCCAGTGTGGAAACATATTTTTCATAATGTTGTAATCCTGTTATTTTTTATCACTAATGGCTAGTTTAGTCTTAAAAAATATAACCATTTCTCATCTGTGGTAATCCAGGTTTCCACCATTATGAGAAACAAAAATTGTAAAATGTTCATACAGTTTTCAAGCCCGGTTTCTGGATACACAAGACCTTCCACCATATTTACTGTAGTTCTGCTGAACACCTATTTTTGTCATAGAAACCATAAACCACCACCACCATTTTGAAAATGAAGAAATTAACATGTGGTCAGAAAGAAGTGATGATATAATTTATATAAAGCAGAGTAGTTAGATTAAAGAAATGACAGGAGGTCATGTAGCTTCTCATAAATCCCCGTTTCCACCATAACAGGTAGTTATGATTAAGCAGGATTACACCTAAATCTGATATTAAAATGCATTGCTGTTAAACACATTAAAATCCTCCCCTGGCTGCCAAGAGACCAAAGACACTGCATTACTCACTAAAGGTGTCGGTAAATATCCCTGTGAGAACGCGATGATTTAGCTTTATCCTCTGACCTGATTTAGTGATTGATTTTTGGCCTTAAAATAACGCAGTTTGACCCGGACGAAGGCAATAAGATTTGCCATTTAATTACACATCTGAAAACTACCACTTGATTCGGGAGTAAAAAACGAAACGCACAATGAATGAACCGGTACCTCTGAACAAGCTCTCGGAGACAGCAATATAAATAGATTCACTTTGAGCTGTCTGATAAAACAGTGGAATCCAAGAATATTAGCTCTGGGCAGCATGCCAGTGTCAGCTCCTCCACAGATGTTCTTTATTCAGCTGCTGTAAGGGAGAGGAGGCTGGCTGGTGTTCAGTCAACTCCAGTCTGTACCGTTCATGTGATGCTACAACCACCAGAGTAAAGACAGCTGCAAATTCAAACATGTATTTACTTTATTAATAATAAACACATGAAAAAAAGTGTTTGGCAGTCAGGCCTATATTTTCTTTTCACTTTACAGTATGTGTGATCTCAGAGCCTGACGAAAACAAAAAAAAGAGGAAAAAAAAAAAACTTGGCCACTTTGGAGTTAGGTGAAAGATGAAAGAAATTTAATGCGTGTTAACCACACACACTTACACAGCTTGCCTTGCTTCATGCTCTTAATTTAGGTCTATGGTTTGAGGCACATTGTGCTACATTTTCAATGCACCGTGACTAAAGTTAGTGGACGGCCAGAACTGCCTGCAGCAAATATACAGAAACGGCCGGTGTGTTTATGTACATGTTCATAATTTAAGGTAAAATGCCCTAACTTCATGGACTAGCACTCAATTGTGGTCTGAAGTCATTATCATACACCCGCAGGATTGTTTTTAGGTTTTCTGGGGACAGAGGCTGTTTTTAAACCAGGCAATACACTGAAAGCGGATGCCAGATGGAGCAGAGAGGTTGTACTTCTGCTTTGAAAAATACCTGAAAAAATAAATATTTAAAGCATTATTTGATTGAATGTGCTTTGGAAAAGTGTTCATATTCCTTCACCTTTTTTTAATATGTATACATTTTGTTGCTTTCACACCACAAACTTTAATGAATTTTGCTGGGGTTTCATGTGATAGTCCAATAGACATCATGATTCGGCTCCCCTGAACCATTACATTCGAGGACAGGGGTCACAAACCTTTTTGCAACTGAGAATTACTTCATGGGTAACAAGTAATACAAAGCAGTGTGATGCACAAAATTTGCTTTTAATTACATTAATTATTAATTAATGATTTATCTATCCTTGGAACAGCTCCAAAGGCAATTAATATGGCCTTCCGGGGCAGCCTGGAGCCTGAAGGCACCGTGTTAGTGACCTCTGTTCTGGAACAATGTTTAAATGTAATTACATTTACAAGTCATTTGGTGTTTACTTCTGCACATTTGTGACCAATATATATATTTTCCATTCTTCCTCACAAAACAACTCAAGTCAGGTCAGATGGAGACTGAGAATTTCAAGTTTTAGTTTTTGACACAGATTCTCAATTGGAACCAGGTCTGGACTTTGACTGGGCTGTCCAAACAGATAGGCATGCCTGAATCTAAACCATGATGTTGGTTCAGTAATAAGTGAAGAGGCTTGGTCTGATTTATCTTCAGACAGTGACAAAAAGATGTGTGTGTCTTCTTATTTGGCGTATGTCGACTTCTGGTTTCATCTGAATTTCCAAGTTTGACACTAAAAGATAAATGATGCGTGAACGAACTCGAACTTATAAAGACATTCAGCACTGAAGTGGATTTTCTTTCCACTGGTGACACCATGAAGTGATCAGATGAAACTACCTCTGAAACCCACATGTCTATTATAAACTGTCGCCAATTTTTCCCAACAGACAAATGTGCACAAACTGGGAAGGATGCCAAAGGCCTTTTGGACAGAGATGTTTAAGGCTGTTGCCTCACATACTAATGAGAATCCATTACTGTCTCGCTCTACACACCCGAACACACGCACATCAACACATTCGCATTCAGCGCACAAGCAGCTGGCTGTAGACACCCCCATGTCCCTTCTGTCTCAGTGTCTGCCAATTACAAAAGAAGTAATCAATTCTACCACGGCTGCATCCAGGGAAATCGACTTCAATGACACCGGCTACATGCCTGCTGTCTAAGTACCTGACACCCTCAGCCCTCTGCGGCCTTCCACCACAAGGCCGAAGCACACATGCTAAAGTCGTGCTTAATAAATGGCATTGCTCTATTGAGAACTACTCTACCCAAATAAACAAAATGAGTGGTATTCAACATTTTTTATTTAAAAAAAATGCGACTGTAATTTGCAAGGTGATGCAACACAGTGGTAATCAGCAGACCCAGGAGTTTTTTTAAACATGTTTCTGGCCTTAAATTTAAATCAGAACTGTTATCAAAATGAGAAACGGGCAATTAACTAAATTCTAAACAGGTTGTGCAATTACTGCACAACTTCTTTAGACAGGCCAATATTTTTTCAGCTCTTTTCATTTCATATGTTCCTTTTTTCAGATTGAAATTTCAGACGGAGAATATAGTCAGTTAAAGCATTTTGTTGACCACCCATCAATCACTCAATTTAATAGGTCCCCCAACATATTATTATTATAATTATTATTACAATAACACATAAAATGAACTTTGAAAACTCCCCACATTGGAAAATGGTAGGTAGTGAAACAAAATGTTGATTGAAAAAAACTGAAGTTGTTGCTTATGGAAGATCCAAACTCGCAAACAAAAACCAACAAATAGAAAAGATGTACAATTTGCCAGAAAATAATAATTAAGGATAAACTAGAATTGGCTAAATTAACCTCTAGATTTCCAGATTTCAAAACCTTGGAAATCTAGAGACAGGAAATCTATTTCAAATTTCTGATTGGCGCAGCTCCTAATTCAAAGAACCAAAAATCACACATATTTGAACTACTGCTTAATCTAACATATTCTGCACTGTTTTACAAAAAAATTACCAATAAATTCAAGCTAAGTATAGTTTAACTTGAAATTCAAGTCAAGCATAACTGCAATTGAAATGGAAATACAGTTGTAGTTCAAACTCAAGGCCTTTTCAGCAAAGAAAGGAATAAGTTATGACATCCTTGTCATGACACTGCTGGAATTGATGGTGCTTTGAAGGTCAGCCGATTTAATTTCTCAACACCGGAGTTAGAGAACCCTTTAAGCTCTAGTAAGCTTTAGTCGATGGAGTAATAAATTTCATTTATCAATTGTCTCTTCTTATCTCCATCACCTCCTCTGCAGCTTCATTTCTTTTCCTGCCTCCTTTCTAGAAACGTTTTTCTTTTTTCTGCCGTGACGCAGCACATCTTTCACTGGAAAAACATGTCTGTGTTCAAATTCATCTACATCGCAGCACAAATTTGAATGGTTGCCAGGTTCTGGGTTTACAGCTGTTGGTCAGCCTGGGTTTTGAATGCAGAGAACAGGAGCGAGAAAACAACTGAAAGAGTAGTGTTTGTGTTGTTTGTACTCCTGCAGTATTTTTATGTCTTAGTTCATCATGGGCACTCCAAGTAGTTAAGAATATATTAATTAAAGCTTCTGTTTATGTGCCGGCAGTGTGCAAACAGTTGTATGTTTGTGCTTAGATTCTAAAAACAAAGCCGAGACTGAGATCTTTCACAAAATGGTTCATTGCTAAATTAAATCTGCTTTTCTAGAAGTATTTGCGTGAATACTAATGTGTTTGCAGCGCTACCTCTGGCCTTCTTGTCCTCTTCACAAATCCTTTTGATGGCAGCAAGACCCCTCTGCTCATCCCTTCCACCTAAAATAGAGATACACAGAGACACAGAAGAATATTATGTCTGACAAGGCCTTCGAGGCTTTTTAAAAGAGAAATTTTCTGTTATGCAAGTCTTCTATTTCTTCATTTTACAAAACCATATTTCCAAGACCGGTCCTTCAAATCAAATGAAGACTGGATGAAAGCTCCCCTGTGTTAAGACCTACCTGTTTAAGATTTTATAAACATCTTTTTTTTACTTATTGAACTCTTGATACAGACTCCAACATTGATTTGAACAAGTTAAGACATGTTAACAAAGAGTTTTAAGGTATATCACTGTGAATTTCTTAACAATATGGGCCCAATAAACAGCTCTTTTCATGTGAGTGGACCATTATTAGGACGGTTAGACAAAATTTAGCAAAAGCATGTCATCTCTTCATATTCCTTCAGCTGAAAGATGTCTCGGATAACACAGATTGACAAGCATAAAATAGTGATTTTGCACCAGTTTAGCAGGTTCCGAGGAGCTATTAGTCAAACACCCGGCATTTCTTGGCATGGTGCACACTGTCCTTAAAAAGATGTGAATAGAGAACACAAGTGGAAAAAGCTTTAGAAAAACAGGATAAAACTACACTGTTCATTGCAAATTTCAGAATTGTACAACCCTAAAAAAATTGGATGAATCCAAAGCACTGGATCTGAATGATGCATCTGGCTTTTGAAGTTATTCAGCCACTTTACAAGAAAGATGGATCAAAAATGTTTTTAATAAAGGCGAGGTGCTCACAAGAATCCTTAAAAAAGGATGAAATTAGAAAAATGGAAATTATAGGGTGCTTTTGCAAAAATTAAAACAAATCTAAAATGTTTATGTAATATGTGTTTTTATGACAAGTGGATGGGTTAACTGACAATAAACAAATGAACAATTCCATATTTTCTATTAGATTTATGCAAAAATGTAACAAGTTACTCAAACCTCACCAAAATCCCAAAATCATGAGCCTGCAATAAAAAAATTTATCATTTGAAAAATATACAGTACTACAATTTTTTTTCATGTAGTTGATGAAAAATCTTGCATTTTAAATTTGAAACTAAAAATATATATTTCAGTCATTCTGAAAGAAGAAAGAACTTTATCAGCCTCTGACTGTAGCATAATGAAAAACTGAAACAATTAAAAGTTAAAGCACAAATATGTTTATTTCCGTTTTTATCTTTAATTATGTCAGTTTTGATTCTCTATGTAGCTTATGTGAAATGGAAGTGGAACATTTTTGGATTAACTAAGAGATCTTACATGTACCTCTTAAATTCATCCAAAAAAATCAAAGCAACCCAAAGACAAAGACCAAAAAGATTGAGTGTCTCTTGCTGGACTACACAGAAGAAAAATGCAATTACTGCACAACTCATCTTAATTCTAGAACTATAGACATTCGAAACAAAACTAAGTATGAAAAACGTCACGAGTCAGTCTGCCAAACAAATACAACCCAAATCAGCCAGGAAATGATCATTTAACAAAATGTGACGGCATAAAAATATCTGAATATTTAATCTGACGTTAAGAATTTGCCACATATTGACAAACAAACTCATGAACAAACACACACACTAACAGTTTCACTTAAACCTTTACATGGCAACACACACATTCACATTTCCTCTCTGACACACTAATCTCAGATTATTACACTTGGCTTTTCAAGGGCACAGCATTATTTGCCCCGATGCACTGCGGTTCAGTCAAGGCTCACGCATGCGGCTTCTCTGCATGAAATGGCAAAAGGGTCACACAAACACACAGGTAGCAGACAGCAGAAGGTCGGAGTCTTTCAATCCTTTAGTTTTATTCTTTTTGACAATCACTTAAAAGGCACATTAATAAACAGATGTTACACTACAGAAAATCTACTGAGCCGTTTCCAGACAAAGCTGCTCGAGAAACTTCTGTGCAACCATTTTTGTTCAGAAGTTCCATAACAAACAAATCAGTCGACACAGAGACCAAGACAGAACATCCTTGAAGCACGTTCACATTGTTTTGTGGATGAATATTAACACTCAGCTCCCTGAACACATCATTACAATGGTGTAAAATGGTGGTGGCAGCATCCTGCCACTGGAATGCCGTCCTTCACGAGTGACCAAAAACAACGATGAAAAGAAATACAAGGAAATCCTAGAAGTTACAACTTGCAAAAAGTTTAAAGACTGAAGGGAAGTTCACTTTCAGTAGTACTCAACAATTGAATGTTTATTTAAAATATTTGAAAACCATTTATAAATTCCTTACATTACAGAATTACATGATATCTTGTTGTGTCCTGTCATATAAAATCCCTGTGGAGTATTTTGAAGTGCTGTTCTGTGACAAAATGTGACAATGTTTAAAGGGTATGAAGTTTATTGGAATGCACTATAGACAAGCTCTGCCATGACAAAGAAAAAAATGGGCCGTTAGAAATATAGTTTTTGTAAACACATAACTAATGCGTCTCACCTTGTTGGACTCCGGATTGCCAATAGTTAAGAAAAAATAGAAAAAAATACCTGAGCTGGATTTATGGTAAGTGCTCAGCATATTCTTTATCTAGTTGTCAGAATACAAAAACTGTCAGATGTTATTATTTAGGTGTAATGAAATGTTAATAAATGTGAGGTCTGATCTCCGCTCCTTTTGCAATATTGACAGAGCTGCCCCATTTAAGACAGAAGCATTTACAAAGGGGAGTTTTAAAACAAATTGTGCAGACAGATTTACGAAGTTCTGACAAGTGCAATCTGCTCGCAGTGACATTATTATCCATCAAAAAAGATGTGAGTCTTAAATTTGTGCATGAAATACCTGGGCATTGCAAGATAAGGAGAATTTATCAGGGGCAGGGAAAAGAAAGGAACATTTTTATAGGGATTATTTTGTCTGATATGAATGCAGGACATCTTTTATAAACGGAGTTCCTTAACTATGAAAAATAACTGCAATCACTCGTGTTTGTTTTATTTTTTTCAGTTTGAAATCACCACACTATCACTTCTATGTTTGATTTATGTTCCTGTTATCACCTACAGTGTCACTGGTCTTTTGAATATTAACAACAAAATTGGATGAATCTGGATGAATGCAGAAATTTACACAAAGAAATTTGGGTATTTTCCAGAATGGATGGAAATCAAAATAGGGGATTAAAGATTGTTAATTTAAATTCACTTTTTTTTTCTATTAATACACAGGGATTTAAGGAAAACACTACCAGACTTTTTAAATGTTTGTCAACAAAAAATAAATAAGGAGCAAACAAATTATTTACCAACTTCATTTTTTTAAAAAGTGAATTCATTTAGTATCAATCAATCAAATTTTATCTGTATAGCACATTTCAGCAGCAAGGCATTTCAAAGTGCTTTAGACAACTTAAAATAAAAATGAGAACAGAGACAAAAACGATTAGAGAAACATTATTAAAAGTAAAAATTAAAAGTGAAAACATTTTAAAACATCTCAAACCTCGACATCATACAAGGATTCTCAAACCTCAGAGTTTTAGCAGAGCGACATCATACAATGATTCTCAAACCTCAGAGTTTTTGTATCTTACAAGGATTCAAGGCATTTCAAAGTGCTTTACACAATTTGAAATAAAAATAA
>CAEGAF010018830.1:0-13148 GCA_903067075.1 Micropoecilia bifurca | reverse complement strand
TTTTTTTAATGTTATGTTCAGAAAAAAAGGAAGTAAAGGAAATTTACAACCACCGCATGTCTCGACACCACTTTTGTTCGAGTGTGCAACAAAATTGTTGTCAAATCGTACTTAAATATGCAGTTAATTCATTTTAATGTATTTTACATAAATTGCATTACTTCACATGTACCAAGTGTTTTTATTTTACTCACTAGTTTGTCACCACCTTCAGTTCTGTGTCAACTCCGTCAAATGGACTTTTTGTCATTTTTGTTTTAAATAACATTTATTTTGTTTCTTGAGAAGCATTCGTCTGAAAAAGTGGTGGATAAACAACAGAGGAAAGCCGTAGTGGTGGATGTAGGACATCAGGAAAAAGGAGCCTGAGAAACTGGAGAAATGCCAGGGCCTCAGGGAGGAACTGGAAAAGGCCTGGAAGGTGAAGACCACAGTGGTGCCCACTGGCTGCAATGTTGACACCATGAGATGCCATGAGACCTGAATTCTGAACATCATGGCATGGAGTGCATCCCTGTTTTTCATTTTAGCTTTTAAACTGGTTCTATTGATCCTGTGTCCAGACAGAGGGATAATCAGTAGCCCAGCATCATGACCTGTTTGTTCTGAAGATCCTGCAGCTTCCACTTCTCTTTCTAACCTGGCGCCTCCTCATCCTGACTCTCATACTGACAGGAGGAACCATAGAGTCTGTTAGGTTAAAGTTCATCTTCTGAAGTTGGGATGTTTTTCCTCCAACAGGTTCCTGAGGAATCACCTCAAACCAGATGTTGGACTGGATTTTATTTCACTGTCATTTGTGAATGTTAGCTCCTCATTTTCATAAAGGTTGATAAAGGTTATTATTTTGGAGAAAATCTCATCAACATCAATGTTTCCACTAAATAAGAAGCACAAACATTTTTGATAGAAGAAAAGCCTCTCAGACTCTGAGCTCAAAGTGAGATGCCAGAGAGCAATACAACTATTATTCTTAAATTAGACAATTTAATTTCAGGTAATTATGCGGTAGAAGCCATGTGCTTGTTAAATACTTAGGGAAACATAATTACTGTGTTTGATGTTAGTTGTGAATGAAATATACTACAAACTAATGAGGTAATTAGTCCAAGTTTGTTGAAACTACAGCGGCTGTGATGAGCCACATCAAAGGTAAACAAAGGTAAAATAACTGAACAGGTGATCAACTCTAAACCACGCCCACCTTTTTACTCTTGGTCTCTGTCGTTTAAACACACCCGTTGCCGTGGCAACCGCTCGCTCATCGAGCCCAGCACAGATTAAAACATTTAGTCCATTAAGATATCAGGTTTTCAGGCTTGGTATTTATTTTATGATTATTAATAAGTCTCTCATGAACACAGCGTTGGTTGATTAGTTAATTTTAAACTTCTGCTCTGCTGGTTATTTTGAAAATGGAACCGAAACGCACACAATTGTTCAACACCTTGTTGAAACAATAATTACTGAGATTATTATTTTTGTTGGGTCATTAATTTGAAAAGGTTTTGTTGGCTTTTAGTTGTTCTTTAATAAAGTTATGAACGTTTTGATAAGCCAATCAGAGGACCTGCTGGTTCAGTTTGTCATCTAATAACTGATTAAGTCATGTTTTGCATTGTTCTTGAAAAACTAATCACTCACGGCTGATTAGTGAGCTGACCTCTGCACAGTGAACCCATTGATTCCTCTCTTGCAGGTATCGCGTACTGTGTTTTTTGTTCATTACCTTACGCATGAGAGTCTCTGTGGTTTTGGATGAGAAACGTTATTTAAAATAAAGGCAATATCTCACAGTGCTAATAGGTCGTTGCCTTCAAACTGATTTTTCTTAATTTTTGTTTTTTTGTTTTGATGAGTTTCAACAAAATGCCACTCTGAATATGGCGGCGCCCATGAAAACATCTATTCTTATACGTCTATGACAGCTATCCTCTAGTTTTAAATGCATATCAAATGTATTTCCACGGCCTATAACTTCTGCATGGCTGAATTTTACTGACGGAATATCAATTTCCTAAAGCATCCTGGCCATGATGTTATATTTAAAGACGCTATAAACACCGTTGTGTTGTAATTCAACAGTTAATTTCTACTTTATGACTGTATAGAGGATTTTGGGATGAATGTGACTGAAGGACATCCACGCACATGTAGCCCCGCCTACTTGTTGGTTCCGTGCGCAAAAACAGAGCAACGGAGATCTTCGGGTGGGGGATGGGTTGGTTTCTCTGCACGCCTTTCGATGATTGGCTGAACGGCAGATTCGAAGTAATAACGCGCGATCTGATTGGCTGGCCTGGCTCCCAACGAGGGGTCGCAAAGCAAAAGATTTGCAAAAGGGTTTATTGTTTCTTTGCTTTCGGGAGCTGAAATTGTTTGCTACTCCTCAGTTCTTCAATCAAATTTCCAGACGAAAAAAGATGGTACGTAAACTCCGACTAATGCCGAACGCATTAGCGAGGCGTTAGAGTATTTTTGGTGTAATAAACACGCAGTGGGCAGAAAGTGCTGTTTTGAATTAGAGCTGGGGAATTTCGACTAGAATGTGACTAGAAAGCTTCGCTGAACGGGCTGTCAGCTAACGGGTTAGCATGCGTTGTTTAAGCCGTTGGTTCGGGGTTACATTTATAATTTCATGCTTCATTTTTATCCCGCTCGCAATGCCTCATTCATAATCCAGGCTCTGACGAAGAAAAGCGTCATTTTTACGACTTGTAGCTCATTTTAAATCACATTAAGGTTCATTTAGCGGGTTTAGTCAACATGTTTAATATGCTACAACTGTTGTGGGTGGTTAGTCTTCTGGAAGTTGTAATATCGACGACTAGATTAACGGAAATCGTCTGGAATTGTCGCGGAGACGGAACTTTTTCTTTTCCAACGGCTGTGAATGAAAACCTGACCGCTCAGTGTCTGCAGTGTGTTTTGTTTGGCGGTGGGGGGGGATTCTGACACCAGCCCCCCTCACAGCTTATGTTTTAGTTTTTATTGTTTTAGAGCGAGTTTGATGAATATGTCCGGTTTCACAGCCAGTGAAACCAGTGAAACCGGCCTTCAGGCGCGCAGGTCGCCTGAAGGCTCGTAGTTTAGCCGGACTGTGGTTTTGGGTTTGTTTTGTTTCAGATTGGCGGGAAAAGCCGAGCTGCTCAACCGACCGTCTGTAACGTTCGGCGCTGAAGTTCGCGTCCGAATCGGCGCTTGAATAAAGGGCTATTTCTTACTTTTTAAGTCATCCGGACAACATCTGGATCATGATGTAAAATACTGAGCATGATCTGACCTGCAGTGGATTATTTTGATCAGAATTTATTATGTAAACACATATGGTTATGTTTTTTTCTAATTTGAAAACAATTATTTAAATCTTCTTTTTGAGCCTGACCTTTGACTAGGACCAAATTAGCAAAGTATAACGAATCCCAAATTTTAATTATTCTTAATATAACTTTTAAGATGGATTTCATTTGGAGTTATTGAAATAATGTAAAAAAGTCAAATTAGAATTGCGAAATGGAGGATTTATACATCAAACCGTTTTTAACTGCTGCAGAATAAACAGGTCTGGTTTTGATTGGCCTGTTGAAGGTTTTTAAACTTATTCTTAAATCTAGAAGCATATTAGGATTTAGTTAAAGTAGAATTGAGGTTTATTAAATCTTAAACTTGTATTTTAAGTGAATATTTTGAAATATTTCAGATCAAATGTGTAAGTTCACCCAGAGCTGATGAAGGCTGATCCAGATGAATTGAAACGTTGTTAAATCAGTTTTATCTTTTGCTATAACCATCATCTCTATATAAGCTCAGCTTTCAGTCTGAATCTGTAAGTTTCCTTGTGTTTGTTGTAGTTTGTTGTTGGTTGTCAGTAATGAAGCAGCGTCTTTCTGCAGGCAGGAGGAAAAGCAGGAAAGGACAGTGGAAAAGCCAAGGCCAAGGCCGTGTCGCGCTCCCAGAGGGCCGGGCTGCAGGTAAATGTTCTCCTCATTTGGCGGCTTGTGGTTTTGTGCTGCAGGTGTTGCTTCAACCCTGCTTGAACTGAAAGATTTAGTTGCTTTGTTGTTTTTGTCGCCTCCTCCTGCCAGTTCCCAGTGGGTCGTATCCACAGACACTTGAAGACTCGCACAACCAGCCACGGCCGCGTCGGAGCCACAGCGGCCGTCTACAGCGCCGCCATCCTGGAGTACCTCACCGCTGAGGTACGTCCTGCTGCGCCTGCTGCGCTGCTGCGCTGCTGCGTCTGTGTTTGATAAATGTGTGTCATCTGATCAGGTGCTAGAGTTGGCAGGAAACGCCTCCAAAGACTTGAAGGTGAAGCGCATCACTCCGCGCCACTTGCAGCTGGCGATCCGCGGCGACGAGGAGTTGGATTCTCTCATCAAAGCCACGATTGCTGGTGGAGGTGAGGATCTCTTGTCTTCCTCGTTGGTTAGTGTTTGGTTCCGTCTGACTGAGGTGTGGCCTGTTCCTGCCAGGTGTCATCCCTCACATCCACAAATCCCTCATCGGCAAGAAGGGCCAGCAGAAGACTGCATAGACGCCGCGCTGACCGGACGTTTGGGGGCTTGGGCTTTGTTCGGACCAGGAGTTCACATTTGTTCTTTTCTATTATTAATATTATAGCAAACGAAGAGTGATTGTTAGACTTTGTGTTGGTATATTTCTCCCTAAATAGTTAAAAGTACAGAAAACCCCCTTAACTGCAGTAAACCTCTTTTTATGTCATTGTAGTCCGTTTGACTGGGGAGTTCATGATTATTGAAATGACCGTGAATTTGTTTGATTGGCCTGGGAATATGTGATGTTTTATACTGAAATTGTTTAAAAAAAACATTTTTTATATAAAAAAAAATCTTGTTTTGTGGTTATTTTTCCTAAAGTTACAATATTTCATATAAGGAGGTTTTTTTATGATGGTTGATTTGGTAACAGCAGCTAAATGTGACTTTTTTTGCTTCTATTACTGTAATATTTTTTGAACTGCACAGAGATGCCGTTTTTCTCTTAGCATCAAAATATCAATACTCGTACTGTACCAGTCTGCTACAGTGTTTTACTTTTTGTGAATGTTTACAGTGTTTAAAACTTGTTAAACTTGAAACTCCGTATTGACAGATGTGATCTGGGAACTGAGCGAACGCCGTTTGGTTTCTCTCTGGTTCACCAGGAAACCAGAGAGAAGGTCAAAACTTCTACCTGCAGGTTTTATATGTACTGGCAGACAGAACTGTCCTCTCATGTCCATTTGATTTTATTTTTAACGACTCGAAGCGTTTTCTAATAGTTGCGTGTTCAGGACAATGACTGCATATTTTATCTTTTAAATAAATACCCTTGACATCTTGTCCTTGGCGTTGTTTGAAACTTTTCCCTCTATGGTTTCCGATGTGATAAAACAGCAGCAGTGTTAACTAATGCAATATTAATGTCCAATAATTATTGCAGAATATTTCTGTTTGCAGTAATTTTTTAATTTAAAGGGTATTTACTCCTGTCAAACTGAAAAATACTTATTTTTTCCCGGGTTTTTGACAGAAGCACCTTCAGTATCTATAACATACCAGCAGGTGGCGCCACGAGAACAAACATGGTGTCAAGCGATTTAATGCACTGATTGCATCAGTCAGAACTGAAGGACTGAGCTGTTAATCAGATGATTAACTTGTCTTCACATGTTTATCTGCTTCTTTAATTCCAGCATCACAGGCGACTGACAGGTTATTTGTGTTGCAGCTTCCAGCAGTTCAGAGGTTTTTACATGATGTTAATCAAACACTACATGCAAACTCATTATTGATCCATTTATTAAATAAAGTTTACTCATTCATCTCAAGCTTTACAAATAATTTTTAATTTAAATTGATCAAAAATATCGCATCAATTCCAGATAATTATTCAAATAATCTTAAAAACTCCATTCACTCCTGGATGAGCATGTAGTGACAGTGGAGAGGAAAAACACTGGCAGTGATGTGACTAAAAACAAAAACATGGATGAATTTCTCTGGGTTTTTCTGGGACATCTGACCTTTAACCTCAGAAATGTTCTTCATGCGATGGAAGGCCGACTTTGGAACCATCTTTATGTGGCTCTGAAGCGTCAGGTCAAAGTTCATCCTGATCTCTGGGTCTCAGCTGCTACAACTGGAGCTCTGCTGACTCTCAGCCATTCCTCTTTAGGCCCAAATATAACTTCAATAATCTGTAATCAGATTGTTCACAACTGGATTTCCCATCAAATTCACCACAATACAGACTAAAAAACCTGTTTTACGTGTCATTTAGGACGTTAAATGTTTGTTTCAGGCAGTAAAGTTGGGGGCGGTTGTTTGGGCAGCAGATTCTCTTCTCCTTCAAACCAAAGTGGACTGATGGAGTTTTACTGTCAGTTTGAGCTTCACCAACGTGAACAAGGCCAGTTCAGCCACTTGTTCAAAGTGAATCACGAGAATCACCCCTGATGTCTGGAACCCAAGGCTGAGCGATTCGTCTTGCTCTTTAGTTCCTTTGCTTTATTTAAGCCGCTGGTCCTTGAAGGTCAGCGACGCTGTTTGAGTTGCTTCTGCTGCCTGTTGATCATTTTCAAGGAGAGAAAGTGATGAACATTTTTTAAGATTTAACTTCAGCTGATTGGTATAATAGAGTAAAAAATCTTTATCTATTTAGACAAACGGTTAATACAGAAAATGCCGATTAGAAATAATTTTTCCCCATCGCTTTGGCGCCCCCTGCAGGGCGGCGCCCGTATGCGCAGCATATCGTATGTACACTAGCTGGTATGTCAACAGTAGCCACCAGAGGGCGCACTTAGCGTTGGTTTTATGACAATAAGTTTATTTGTAGAACTTTAATAAAACTGAAGTTACAAACTGTTTTCCTTCCTCTGGTCACATCAGGGGGAAGCTGGACAAGCGTCGTTACGTTTAATATATTTAACATTTACAAAGTAAAAATAAAAAAAGCAACATCTGGAAAACGTCACAAATGTTGAAAGACATTTTTAAATTATGGTAAAAAATTATGGTAAAAATAACAAAAAATAGAATTGCCTCCGATTAATGTAAACTGGAACAGTTAATATGTATTCCAGCTTCTCGTTAGTATTCGTTGTTATTCCACTGCAATGTAAAGGTTTCTTGTTTTTGTTTGCATTATGTAAAGTACTTTGAGCTGCCTTATTGCAGAAATGTGATACAAATTAATTTGACTTGATTTATAAATTACCAGGAGAGATTATGAGATCATGACTATATTGATGCTGATGAGCCTCATCAGAAGAAATTCATGATGTCATTTTATTGTAATTCAGAAGTTGTTTTTCTGATCATTTCTGTTCTGTCTTTCTGTTCAGAGACTTTATTTTATTTAAGTTTAAACTTCCATTCATGCTAATGTGAACCAACTGCTGTCAGAAAAGGTCAGCAGACAAATCCAGGCTGTTTGGGAATCAGGATTTCTTCTGATGTTTTTGGAGTTTTACCTCTGAACCGTCTGGATGAATCCTGAAAGAAATCAATACCAAACTCCTGTTAGCTTAGAGAAGTTAACATTTTCCCCAGGAAAAGCTTACAGGACATTCGTTTTTTGTTTTTTTCAAACTTTTATGTTTGTAGCCATGAACTTTTTTATTTATACAGTATTTTTTGCTGATATTATTCACTGAAAAATAAATTATCGGCATTTTTTTGTGAAACATTCTTTCAATAATTCAAGATTTTTTCCCCACATACTTGATGATTCACCTGGAAAACTCATGTTCAATGCATGCTGCACCAAATCCTGAGCATCTTTTCATATTGTTTTCATTTTCAGCCTGACATGCAGGGATTGATGAGGCCAAATGCAAAGCTAATGAGGCAAACCGTAAAACCTCTGGGTGAAACTTGCATCCGTGTTTGAAATGTTCCCTGATCGATTCTCTGGTTCCTGATTATTTCTGTATCTGTTACCTGTTTGGTGCCAAACCTCCCAGGTAAAATCCTGTTTTACATTTTTTAAAAATAAACAACGGAAAGCGTCCATGTTTTGCGGTTGAAGTTTGCATCAGGACCTCCGTCCTGCTGTGAACTGAGGCACAAACGCAGCGCGAGAGAGAAAACAGGTGAGGAAACATGTTAGACGAAGCAAACATTCAGTAAAAAATCATTTTAAGGATTTAAAATATAACAAAACACACTGCAATCCAGGGAAACAAAACTTTGCCTTCTTTCAGAAATGTTCCCATTTCTTTATTGTCTTGTATTTTCCAATATTTTCCTCCATTGTGGTTGATATTTATTTTTACTCATTATTTTCAGGTTTCTATCTAGTTTAGTTGTTTAGTTCCAGCCTCCATTTACTCTTTCTGGTTAAAATAGATCAGTTTAGTTTTTGCATATAAAAATTGCTTTCAGTAATTGTTCAGGCCAACAAACACAATAAGAATCACATGTTTTCCCATGTGATTCCCAACTCGACACCATGAAACGTTCCAGATCCAGACATATGGATGTGGACAGTTTGGTCCTCAATACTCCTTAGCGCTGGTATGTAGAGGGAACTTTTCTGTCTGTTCATCCTGACTTTTTAAAGTGAAACTGAGTGTGAGATTCACTCTCAGCTCAGCACAAAGTTTGCAAAGAAGCTTCTTCAAACTTATGAAGTTGAACTGTTGAAGTGAAGCTACCCTGTGATTGAAGTGACTTTGGCCATGTTGTCCTCCTAACCAGAGGAGACATGAAAGGCTGATCACGTCTTCAAAGAAGAATCTGTTTACGTCTCCATCCTTCGTCCTCCGTGTCTCTGGTTCCTCCTGGGAGTGTTGGGCAGGAGGCAGGCGGAGGTCAGACTTCAGCTCTGATTCTGCTCCGTTTTCCTCACCGTGTCGTTACAACCTGCAGAAACTACTTTCCTCAAAGCCCTATGGCTTTTAACCAAAGAAAAACATTGACAATAACAAACTTTAGGATAATGAAAATCTTACAAAAATCCTTTACTAGTCACAGCTAAACCATCTTTTCTTATTTTATTACTGTTATCTGACGTAAACATGGCTGGAGGTTGAATGAAGAGAGAGACTGAACTCATCTGCTGACCTGCAGCTGTTGATGGTGATTTAACTTCCTATCAGGAAAATGTTGGTGATGAAACTGAACTGGCTTTGATCCTGGATGTAAAGACGAGTCTCTGACAGCGAACGTCTTCTTCAGGTTTTCCCGTTTGTTCATTTATGTTTGATGTGTTCAAACCCTTTAAACTGATCGCTGCACTCAGGCAGGAGACAGAAGGAAAGTCTGAATGCATTTATTAGGACATTAGGAAAAAAAACTACAGATATCAACAATAACACCATGTTGGGCTTCACTTGTAAAGTAAATGAAAATGTGCTGTTATAAAAAAGACTAGAAATATAATATATATACACAGTGCAGTGCTGAAGTATCTGTACCCCTTTGTCACGTTGTGATGACAAACTTCAGTTCGTTTCACTGGGATGTCGGGAGAAAGAGCAACATAAACATTTCTGAAGTGGAGCAAAAGAATTCATAGTTTTCACAGTTTTTATTCGAATTAATTTGAAATACGTGGCTATATGACGTAAACATGTGATATTCAACACTTTGAATGACACGACGCTTTATGAACAATGAGATGCTGAGATTTTTCCTGACTGTCAGAAATAAGAAACAAGCTGCATCGATATCATCGTCCGTCTACTTCCTGTCGTCGTCTTCGTCTTTTTCGTCAACATTTTAACTACGTGGTTTGTGTGATGTGAGAAAGTTTTTCCATTGCAGATTTGCAAAACCGCCTCATTCTAGTGAAAAAACGTTTAATTGAAATTGTGAGATTTTTAGAATGTTGATTCCATTAAGGGAATTAATTTCAAATTGTACAGTTTTACAGTGCAGCTGCTGTGGCGTTGGGGTCAGAGGTCAGTTTTCTGCTGTGACCCTGAAGGTTTAGTTTTGGTCTCATCTGATTAAAGAACCGTTTTCTGTTTGCTTCCTGTGTCTCATGTAGGTTTTGTACCAAACGTTGAGTTTTCTTTGTTGTGATTTTCAGAGTTCAGGCCTAAAAGTTGTTCTCTAAACTCTCACATGTAAATTATTCTGATGCTAAATTTCTCACGAATGGATTTCAGGCGACTTCTGACTGGGAAAATTTGCCCTGGATTTGATTGAGGTTTATTGATATAAAAGACAATGGATACAAATCCATGACGCACTTTGTAAAATTTCCAGTAATATTCTTTAGAAATAATTTTATTCCACTTCAAAATGTTGCGTTTACTCCTGTAGCACATAAAATAGTCAGGTTTTTGGTTGTAATGTGACAAAATGTGAGAAAGTTGAAAAGGTAAGAATCCTTTGACAATCTGTCTTTACTAAGATTTTCTGACAGAACAGAAACAAAAGCAGCTGATGAGAAACGAACCGTTTCACAAAGCAAAACATTTTTGTACAGCAGTTTAGAAATGAGAGCCAGAGCTTCTGAACTGACAATATTTACACTGATTGACTTTTAATGCAATTTGGTCATTAGTGCAACAATCAAACATGGCAGCCATCTGCCCAGTGAACTGAGCTAACAGTTTGCTCTGAGCTTTTTAATGGCACAGTTGTTGTAGCTTGTTGCTCCTGAAGAGGCACCGGCTTGGTTCGGGTTTAATCTACCAGGTTTTCAGAGTGCAGCACATTTATACCTGAGAAGGTATTTAGAAAAAAATCTTTTGCCATCAGAAACAGTTTCCCTCTCCGTCTGTCCCGGACAGTTTCATCAGCACCAGGAAAACGACCTTCCCACCATCTCAAAGAAGCGTTTGTTGGGCTTCCTGAAGTACCGGCAGAGCTTCTCCAAGGCCTGCGTGCTCAGAGGAGCGTGTGGTCGGCCTTTGGACTCGTCCAGGCACTTATCGTGTCCGGCGGACAGGAGGCAGTAGAAGCCCTTGGTGGTGTTGAAGTAAAAGTTGCCGGGGTTGATCCTGGGTGGAAGGTCCAGGAACCGTTCCGCCTTCCTCAGCTCCGGGAACGGATCCCGGATGAGGGCGTCGCCGTCCACCACGTGGATCTGCTCCAGGGGGAAGAGCTCCAGCCAGCGGGCCAGATGCAGGTGGTACAGGCTCCTCTGCAGCGCCTTGTAGCCGGGCTGGATGTGGCCCCTGTGGAGCAGCAGCTCCTCCAGCGGCTGGTAGGGCTTGTGCTGCGCCAGGCGGTTGTGGAGGACCTGGGTGTAGTCGGACACCAGCCTCTCCGCCGGGTCCCTGACGATGAGCAGCAGCCGGACGGCCGGGTTCAAGTCCCAAACCCGACCCGGAACCTGCGGGGCTGCGAAGTAGCCGGGGGTTTTCTCCACCGTCAGCTGGCCCGGCAGGGTGAAGGGCATCTGGGCTCGGTACCAGGCCAGACCCCGGCGGAAATGTTCCTCCACGTTGAAGTAGTGGACCTGGGAAAGGTTTAAAAATGAAGAATCAACAAACTATGACTGAAACGATTAATACAAACAGAAACTAAAGATAAAAAATGCAAACCCAGAAGAAAACCAAACAAAGCAACTTAAAAACCTGATTACTTACATTTTCCATTTGAAGAAGCTAAGAAGTCATTTGTTCGTAGTTTTCTTCAAAGGACTCACTTAAATTTGCACCCTGACATTTTCTCTACATTTTGGTAATTGTTTTACTTAGAGAGCCGTACCAGAAATGGTCCCCAGGCCTCATATTGGACACCCCTAGTGTACTGGAATGGTTTCCTATGGTGCTGATGTATGCAAACCACAAGAGGGAGCTGTTTCTGACTGACTCTCTAACCCGCAGTTGATTTGATTCAGGCTGGTTCAGATACTCTTAATCATTGTCTTTGGAAGCAACATTTTACTCTAAATACTCTGATGCTATAAATAAGTCTAAGGATTCACACCATCTCTATTCAGTCTGTTTTAATAAAACTCCAGTTTGTCTAGAAAGTCCGATTCGCTCCCGAAAGTATGAATGAATAATCAAATCTGATATGAACCAAATAATTGAACTCTGGTCTGCTTACAAACCTCGGTCTCAGTCCGTTGAAGCGAATCCTCATTCAGTTCGGATGTGAATGCAAAGCGGACCAGAGACGGCTCCAAAAGCAGGAAGTGGACTACAGGGCTGAGCATTCTGGGTAAATACCAGCAAAACAAAGGCGCTAGCAGGAGAAATGACCTGTGGTCTTTTACCAAAAACAAAAGATCCTACAGCTGCTACAATTTGATGCCACTACAGTTTTGTTTACATTCATGAGGAAGGAAGTTGCTCTGAGTGTCTTCAGAGGTTTTAGTGTCGTTTCCTTCAGTGGTTGTTGGTGCAGCGCCCCCACAGGCCAGGAGGGGAACAGGCTGGTTGTTGGTGCAGCGCCGGCACAGGCCAGGAGGGGAACAGGCTGCTCTAATGTTTAGGTGGTTTGACTCAGAGCAGAGAGGAAGAACCAGCAGCTGGAACAAATGTTGCAGTTTTGCTCCTTAATCAAACCGAGTCTATCAACTATCAGGTGTGAAAACAGCCTCAGATTTTTCTGCTATGTTTCATCTAAAATGTGAGTCAAAGTTACACATCATCCTTAAACCACCAAAGAATAAAAAAGTTTCAGTCAAACAGACGAACTGCCCAGTAAAATTTCTGGAGATTCTAAACTTTCTTTCTGATGACTAAAAGTTGCTGATATTCTTCACAAACCCAGATTGATTCGGTGAGTTTTGCTCTTCTGTGCCAGTTTTACCTCGGCCTTCGCCACTTCCACGTCCGGATGCAGGTTGAGCATCTCCAGCAGGGCTCTGGTGCCGCCTTTCCGCACACCAATGATGACGGCTCCGGGCAGCCGCTGCTGGGTAGCGTTCAGAGAGGAGGAGGAGGAGGAGGAGGAGGAGGAGGAGGAGGAGGAGGAGGAGGAGGAGGAGGAGGAGGAGGAGGAGGATGCTGAGGATGGGGAGGAAGAGGATGGAGGAGGAGAGTGAAGAGGCGAAACGGGCCTCCTGCTGCGCAGATCCCTTAAGCAAACACAGAGCTGAGTCTGCAGCAGGAGAAGCACCAGCAGCGCCAGCAGCACCGTCCACAGCATGGTGCCACACACACACACACACACACACACACACACACACACACACACACACACACACACACACACACACACACACACACA
>CAEGAF010018827.1:0-106277 GCA_903067075.1 Micropoecilia bifurca | reverse complement strand
GCCCGCGAGTGGGTGGACCAAATAAATTTTGTCCTGAAGGGTAAGACATCATCTCTTTGTGTTTCTTTCCTGGAGCTGGTTTTGGGTTTTTTCTACAACTTTTTACAGGTTGAAAAGCCTCACAACATAAGGAAAATGCAATAATAATAACAACAATGGAATAAAATTTATTTTAGCTGACGTTTTAAAAGGTTGATAAGAAAATACATTTGAAGAAGTATAAATCTAACATTTTTTCCCTCCCCTCCATCTGAGTTGTTATTGTGTTTCCCTTAGCGCAAAAAGGTCAGAAGTGCATGGGAGCTCTTTATCATCTCTTTCTAGAAAACAGCCGATCTGTCACCAACTACACAACCAGACACATAAGTCCTGAATCCTCTCCTTCCACTTGTCGACCCACAAGGTGATGTGCATCCTTGTGTCCCTCTAGTTTTCCTCCACCCCGTTCAACTGCGCCTCCCGCTACCCTCCTACCGAATTCCAGCTTACAGGAAATTGATTGGTAGATGTTCTGGTTATCCTCCAGTGACATTGATTTCTGCTTGGTTGCTGCTGGATGGCAGAGGACCTGATACCCTGTGTTGCAGCGGCCAGTCGCTTGCAATGAGACAGCTCCTCCATCTGAGCGAGCCCATCGCCTCTCTGGCTCTCTAAAATGGGCTCTGGCCGGCCTTCTGTGTGCGGGAAGTAACAGACACTCTGCAGTTTGTCTTACGCCCTCCAAGCATGGTTCTGCTTCACCGTCTAGTCCGGGTGCAACGTATAAAGACGGTTGTTTATGGTTAAAACAAATGTGAAAACACACCAGCAGGCCATGATTGTCAAAATATACTTGGATATTTATGTTGTTGTTTTTTTAAATAATTGGAAACCTTTAAAGTGAAGCAGCAAAGATTGGTAAGGAGGGCTAAAGCGACCATTGGGAATTTTCTGGTTCTTTTCTTGAGCTCCCTGCAAAATGTAACAAAAATTGCTTTTAAATAGTCATACATGAGTGTTCTTTCTGTCTTTTTTTTTTAACTAAATATGTTTAATAAATCCAAAAATTTCTCAAAACTAACAACAATTTTAAGGATTTAACCCCTTAAATGCCAGTTTAGTTGCTTCAAACTTTCCAACTTTCATTTTAACACACTTTAGCTATATATATAATCAAATGTTTGATGTTAAAATTACTAAAGACGCACATTTAATTGATTAAGCCATGTACACAGACAAAACATTTAATAATGATACTGATAGGTGAAGAACTATAAGGGAGAAATGCGATAAACAAATAAATTAAATTAAACTTATAAAAACAAAATTTACAGCAACTTGGACCGTTAAAATAAAAATATGTAACAAAACATGTTACAGTGACAATGAAATGATAACATGATCAAAGACATTATTCATAATTGTCACTTCAATAGTACTAAAATAATAAGACAGACTGCAAATGGCTATTATAAAAGTTGCTAAAAGCTGAAATTGGAATAAAATGAACTGAGATAATAGTTGGCTGTAAACTTCACTGCATCTTTGTTTTGCATCTTCAAAAACATCCAAACTCTCAAAGTCTCAGGCTTTCAGCTCATTACTGCAAACCAAAACAGACTCCTCACTAAATATTTTAGTTCTCACTTTAAGCACCAAGAGAAGACCTGAGGAGTCTGTAGAACAAAACCAAATTTGATAAATATGTTTGGCTAAGACCATTACGAGTTACAATCGATTTTACGATGAATGCAGAAAACGTACCGTCGCTGTGATGAAATCTCACTGGCTGCTGTTTGTTACACCTGGTCTACACTCAACTGTTTCTCGCAACAGAAGCGCAGACGTGTGCACTATATTAAGAGTTATATACTTATGTTTTGGCCGATCATACACCTCCATTTTTTTTATTGTAAAACATTTTTTTAGCAACAGCAGGAAAAAGGTCTTTTTTCTCTATCAAATGAAATCTGCTGGGGTTTACAGTGTTTCTCTTTTCCTTATAGATCTCAGCTCCAGTGTCATCCCCGTCGATGACGATGAGTATGAGGACGAGTATGATGACATTGAGGGCCTCAGTCCCCCGCTGCTGCCATCCGTGGCCCAGGTTTCGCAGGTCAGCAAGCAAATAAGAAGACAAGAGAAGCATGAACCTGAGGAGGATGAAGACGACATCTATGAGGAACTGCCAGGTATGCCACTGCCTGACGTAAATGAATTCAAACATCATGTGACCTTCAGATCAGTTCAAGAACAGTGCATTGAGGGCTTTATAGAATGGGTTTCCATGGGTGACCAGCTGCATCCAAGCCTTACATTGCCAGAGCAACACAAGGTATTGGATGCTGTGGTGTTAAGCACCTGCTACTTCACTCTAAAGCAGTGAATATGTGTTTTCTGGAGTGGCACATCTAGTTTTTTTCCAGCTGTGAGAAGAATGATTCTTACACTGGATTTTGCTGTGGGGACTGTTTCTCAAGAGTTTTGTCCGTTTGAATGAAAGGAAGAGTTTAAAGTTTCAACAAACAAGGACATTTTTTATAAATATGAGCCATGCATAAGCCAGTTTGTTGTGGAAGAACTTGATTGGTTTACACACAGTCCTGACTCTAACCTGAAAAAACACCTTTCAGATAAATTAAAGCACAGACTGGATACCATTGCATATCGTCCAACATCAGTGTCTGACCTCACAAATGTGCTTTTCAAAGAATGTTCAGAAATTCCCATCAGCATTCCAGAAGATTTAAAGCTGTTGTAGTCATGTCACATTAAAGTTATGGACTAAGAATGGGATGTCAGTCAGAGTTAACTTGTGTATGAGACAAATACTGTTGACTATGTTAGGCAGAAATCAGACCCAGGATGGCAACTGTGGGATTTGCTGCAGACTTGCTTACAGAGCTGTAGCTCTGGTCATTTTATTTACCGTAGTTTTCACCAACATTGAAAGTTTTTTCCCCCAGCTTTGTACTGAAAGAAAAGCAATTGGCATTTTAGTTTATGCATTGAAGCAAGAAGAAAATACTGGAGACAGGAAATGCAATTGTACCTTATTTTAGCTGTATAGCAAATTCTGAAAAGTTGAAAGATTCACCCAAGAGACTCAGTCTTCTTGAATAGCTGGTGTGAGTTATGGTACAGTTAACACCCAGCTTGTGGAGGTTATCCACCTTCATGATCTGCAGCTAGGAAATACAACTAGGTGAAAAAAGAAAATGTCTGGTATAATTATTCAGTTGTGAAGAAGGAAATGCACCTCCGGCTCTCTGCTGTAACTTTATTTTTGTCACGTTGAACTTAAAAAACTAATAAGTGAGCTACCTTTCAATTAACTGTTCATTTCTGAACTATTACCACACATTCTTCAGTAGTATTAAAAAGCTGTTGTTCAGTGTGCGATTTGTAATTGCCTATTTAATAGTGCGCATTATAAGATTGTTGAAACAGCAGTCTGTGGTTGTGTGACTGAATTTACGATCATCAGTGATATGAGAACAGCATATGTTAGGACATATTTATACCCAAAAGCAATCCCTTAGATCCGGTTTAGACCTGCATCGCAGTTCATGCTGCTGTTGCTTATTTATGTTCCATGTAATTGGAAATTGACCAACATCCATTTTTTAGAAAGCAGCGAGGTGCCTCAGGTGTCTTCTTATTGCCACTCGGTCTGATCTCTCATTTAAAATCAACACTAATAAGCTCAGCCGTGCCGCTGCTGCAGGGCTGCTCAGGACAGCAAAAGATGCGAGAACCTCTTCCTCCTTATCTCGTAGTAGTTTGGAAATGCTCCGTCATAGAACATCCAATTAGCTAATGTTGCCTGGCAACAAATAGCCTCCAGTTCAACCCACTAAGCAGAGTTTTGGGGGCTAAAATTGCCTAGCAACAGCAGTTTAGCACAAAGGAAGGAAAAAGCGGTGTCTCGGAGGCCTTAAAATAGTCTTCGGCGCCTCGTTGTTCGCAGAAGTTGGATTTCGAGTGACGAGAGCACGGCAAAAAAGTCCGTGTTCGGCTTCGTTCTGAGACCAGGCCGCAAGATCCCAGGAAGGACAAAAGAGGCGATCTGATCTTCTCAGCGCCGTCGTCCATCACTGTTCCTATTAAATAAGATACATCAAGATTCTGTTTCACTCAGTGAGTACATTACCTTTGCCAAAATCGCTGGTGAAAGGGAAATCAGTCTTCAGACTGTCACGCCGCCGTTCAAAGCCATCTGGGAAGAGGTAGAGACCCTGACCACAGATGGCATATCGAATGACAAGCTCTTTCGTTCACTTTCTCACCCCCAAAGCTTATCAATCACTCTGCTCCACTCTGTGCTCACCAACAGCTTTTACACAGTGATTATAGGCCGTTAAATTATTAAAATCTCCACTAATCAGGGCTGCAGATGAGCAGAGCTGATGGTAATAGATATATTCCTATGCTAAATCAAAAGACAACAGCACCAGCGCATAAAATGTACAAAAGCAAGTGTCGTCACTCGTGTTCTTTCCTGAAAACTTGCTGAAGTGAAACATCGAGAATTCTGCAAAATTGCATGCTTTAGGCAGATTGCAGGCTTCAGGTTCTGATGACTGATTTTATTGACTGGAAAATTAAATCACTTTAATGTGGAAAAGCATCAGGCCATAGCAGCGGCTGCTCCTCCGTGTGACGCCCCTCTCTCTGGCACTTGAGGACTGCTGAACAAATGTTTAGAAGCAAAGCAAACCAAATTAAAACGACTCTTTGGGGTGGAAAAAGAAGATGGTGACGTTCTGCATCCAGAGACACAAACTGAACGCGCATCCAGAAATATTTATGTGTGTGTGTGTGTTTGATCTCTGCTTCTCTTCCTGGAACGGAGAGGTGCTGGTCGTGCTGGAAGGTGGATAGTGTTGCTGCGTTGTGGCATCGCTGTCAGCCCTCTTCTGTGCACGATGGATGTGGGAGTCGGCGGCAGGCGGATCACTGTGTCACAGAGCAGACCGGCGGGTGCCACGCCCCGCAGGCACAGAGACCTCCGCCTCTGCGGGACTTCAAGACCACTTCTGCTTCTTCTTTGGCGTTTCTGTGCAGTTCTGATCCTAGACGAAGGAGAAGATCCATTATATATTTGCTAAGGATTTCATTTCTACCATCATTTTTTTCCCTTCTGTGATTTTTATTTGTCCTTATCAGAATGATCAATTATATGTATAGTCATAATTATCATTGCAGAATAATATACGCAGTTATCCTGTTTGTTTCCAGCTTTTGGTTTTATGGTATTTTAGAGTTTTCCATCCGTCACTCTTTTTGTGATCCTTTCTAAAAGATGCACGAGACAAATATTTTCTTATTTTTGCCCAGCAGTTCTATATATATGTGTATATATATATGTTGCAATAAAGTGAAGCCAGTAGTTGCTTTATTCAATTATTACACCACCATTAGAGTCTAATACTCCATTTAGTGGCATAAAAATGATTGGGGACAATCAAATAATCAATAAATAAAACAACAGAATACAGATGGATGAATTGATCAGACATTTCCTGGCTGATAAAGGATTTTTTTTCTGAGCTCTGACTCTCCTCTTGCAGCAGAAACATTGATAGAAAGAGAGGTTTATGAGGCTGAAAAAGGGTTAGATTATTACCAATAACACATCATAGCATATTTCCTTATCTTTACTTGATTTATTACTAAATTCTATGGTGCAGCTGCAGTTTTTTTAAAGGCTGAAAATCATGGGTGATTTTTGTTTTGATGTAATAAATGGGGAAAATATTTCTGATGTTTCATCATTTGACCTGCAGATTACCGATCAGAGGAAAATGGGCCAATTCCAATCTCTGACCTGATTTATTAGTACATTTATCTAAATGAAGTAAAATACATTTTTAGATGCCATTTATTGATAAATGTTCCTGTTTGGTCTATTAAAAACTATGCAAGCATACTTTTCTATAAATTTGGGAATAAGCCAATGAAATGTGTTGTTTCTTCTTTATTTATGTAAATTGTTTACTATTAGTAGTGTCAGACAGTAATCACTGTATTTTGTTTCTTTAGAGGACGATCTGCAAGAGCAAGTGGAGGAGACTGCTGAGAAGAACAATCAGTCAGGTGAGAATTACATTTTAAGGTTTCCAAATCGCTAACAGAAAGCAGCCGTTTCCCAGATGTTAAAGCTTTTTGCCTCATTTGAGTGAATTTGTGCGCCCTGTTTCCTTCCAGCCTCGTCTTCAGAATACGCTAACTACTACCAGGGTTTGTGGGACTGCCAGGCCGACGAGACGGATGAGCTGGACTTTAACAGAGGGGATCTCATCTACATCGTTAGCAAGGTGGGTGGAAGAGGTTGCTTCAGCTTCCCTCTGATTTCTGGACTTTCTTCTAATTTGTTGTGGTGAGCATGATGGCAGTCGCTCTTTATTTCTAATGAAAGAAAATTCCCAGAGTGCTCCCTCTGACTTGTTGATCAGCCGTCCTAAATGAGATGCTGATAAAAAAAAAAGTGTAATTATTTAAGGGTTAAACAACATCAGCTCTGGTGATCGCCTCGCGAACATGCTGATATCCTCAACATCTAAATTCCCTCCCGTTAGCGAGAGCTCGCATCTCGCCGCGGCACAGAAGCGCCGACAGCTGCATTGTCTATTCCCGGGCCGCCGGGGTGAAGTGCCATTCGGATGCTGCGTAATGGTACTGTTGTTCATTACGGAGCCTCTATCGCAGGGGTTAATTGAGCAGGCAGCCATGCGAGGCTCTTCCTTTTCGTTTGATGTAAACTGCAGGTGAAAGCCATCCTGCATCTCAGCTCTTTTTCCCCCAATCTGTTTCCTCGTGTTTTATGGCCGCCGCGCAGCTACATGCAGAGTATCTACCAGTGAAAAGACAGCCTACTGGAAATCAATGGCTTGTAATTTGGGCACTTCTCTTCCTCTTCTGCGGAGTGGGACTTGTTCCCAGACTGTTGCGATTGGTCGACTTCAAATCGAATCTCTGTGTTTAGGCCAAATTATATGAGGAGGGGAGGCAAAATGAAGGAAGAGGCTTATTTGTTTATAATTATGTAATTGTTGGTTTTGCTGAATTTTAATCATTTACAGTGGAATAAAAGAGGAAAATATTTTATAGGCGTTCCTGATAAAGACACATAAAGCAAAAGCTCCCTTTACAGGAGAGGGAAGTAAATATCCCCCTCAAACATTTTAATATTTTATCAAATAGAATTTTGAAGTGGAGAAAGAAAATTATATATTGCTTACCACATTTTGTGGTGATCCAACCATCTAAATGTTTTATCACACCGGTGAATCACATTACCTTCAGAAATCACTAAATTAGTAAACAAGCTGCAAATCATAACCTTTACAGATTGGTGTGTGTTTGCATTCATGCTCCTGACTCATCATTTTTGCAGAACAGCTTTTCTCTGCAGTCACAGTTGGTCTCTGCCAGCTGTGCCACGTGTGCAGACTGAAACTGGTCAAATTCTTCTTTGTGAAACAGATCAATTTCTGCCGGACGGGAGGGAAAGCATCTTTGAACAGTAATCTTTGAGCCCTGTCCCAGATTTTTGTTTGTATTTCGGTTTGGACTTGGACCACTGTCTCTCTCTGGCTGTATGCCTACGCTGTTTTTTCCTGCTAAAAGGTGAAGATTGTCCTTTATTTACCTCCATCCTGTATGTACCTCCTGCTGAAGAAAAATATCCCTGGAGCATGTTCTGCCACCGCCATGTCACACCATTCGCATCATGTGTTCAGGATGTTGGTTTTCCTCCACACCTGGAGCTTCAGAGCACCTTCTTCACGGTTTGCTGAGCTTCCTACATGGCTTGCAACAAACAGTAAACAAGACTTTCATATGACTGTCAGAGAAAAGGGGACAAAATACAAATTCACGCCACACTTTTCAGACTTTTATTGGTTAAAAAAAAGACACTTTTTTTCCTTCTACTTCACAGTTTGTGTTGACCTAAATCAGGAGAGTCAACTAACTTTCATTTTGGAGCTCATAAATGTTTGATAAAACTACCTGTTAAATTAAAGCTTTATCTGTATTCGATGAGTACATTTTATAATAAATAGTATTAACATCACATTGATGTAATTTGGAACTGCACAAATAAAACCTGATTTGATTCGACTGATAAAATAAGTTCTATCGATGTGGCTTTCTAGAGTCTTGAGGGCCACACCAATAGCTGTGGCGGACCGGATTTGGCCCACGTACCTTGAGTTTGAAACCTGTGGTCTGCACCATAAAATAAAACGCCAGTGGGAAAACATTAATATCTGTGGTTGTAACTGGCCAAAATGTAGAAAAGTTCAAAGGGTGTAAAAACTTTTTGCGAAGCATTTTTCTCGGTCGTGCTCTGAATGCGGCGGAGCCGGTCTCCTCCATCTGCGTGTTCCGGGTGATTTGGGGAGGAGGTGAAATGTCAAGGCGCCTGCCTTCATTTTTCATATAATGCTGGCAAAAGCAGGAAAACTGGAAGGTAACAAAAGGGGAGCTGGCTCTGCAGAACGGAGTCGCCCCCCCACACTGCCTGAGCTCTGCTCCCTGGATTATATTTCACCATGTAGATCCTGTTACTGCGTCACCGAGGGGCTTAAAAGAAACCTACGACGTCCAAGTTGGAAGCAAGGGCTGTTTGTTTTATCCCCTAATCTTAATGACACAGATCACTCTTGTTTTGTCAAGCAGGAAGATGAAGTCATAACATGGTTACAAGCTGCAGCACTCCGACTGTCTTCTAATAGATTTAAAGTGTGGTTGTAAATTATTTAGATGAGATTTCCGAATGCTTGGCTTTCCTCGAGAACACAACTCAGCCTGTGTCCCCGTTTTGCGTTCTAATAGCGCCGTGTTGCCCTCATGAATTGTATTATTTGGATTATTGCCTGTAATCGGCTGTTTTGTTTTAATGAGGCCTCGGGGAGGGCTTCCCCGCACCTCTGCACACAGACCCTCGCTGTTGTTGGGGCTTTACAGGGGAGGGATTCCTGGGATCCCTGACCTCGGTGAGTAAAATACGGGCCCTTGGCTAGAACTCAAGCTTGTCGTTTAACCAGGGGGGACCCAGACGCACGAAATGGCCACAATAAAACCAGGGCCCATAAATTCTCTCGGAGGGTGGGAGGCCTGCTTGTCTCTGCTGTTATGTCAACACTGACCATAATTACAGGGTAATAAGGACACGCTCTAAGTGCTAAATCAATGGTGCTAACAAACTGTTATTTTTAAAGCTAGCATGTGATTGACTGCTGAAGTGCAGAGTGGGGCGCCACGGGCGGGGTGTCATATGGCTGTGAACTGAGGAGGACATGCCGATTGTATAAAAGGCCCTCATCCATCATTATTGATCCCTCGCTTACTGTAAAGTGGGGGCATTTTTACTGTATTTGTGTTTTTTCTCCCCCTCCCCCGTGTATTGCTGCATGCGCAAACATCGCCGACAAAGTAAATAAATTAGGAACCTCACAACTCATACGAATCCCATTAGTTCGAGGGAATTAATCTCGTAGCGTGAATCTTTCGATGATGTCTAACACGCCTTCTGCAGAGCTCGATGGGGATGTTCAGCCTGCTGATACATGAGGTGGCAACACACCGTAAAATCCATCTTTTTTTTCTTTTTTCTGCAGCATTTCACTTTTTTAAAGCGCTTGCATTTTTTCCCTAATGCATTTTCTGGTCAATGTAGGTTTTATAAATGCAGTTAACACTGCATGAAATATTAGAGCTTCCCCCACAAACGGAAAGACGGATTCTGTCCTTTGCTAATCTATGCTCTTTCAGATTCTCATCAATTTGATTTTTCACCTTTTCCTTACGAATCATAAGCTAGATTTTATGGAGTACTCTCCTCTTGACTGTACTTGTTTCCCATTTAGGTTCAAATATTTTTTTTAAAATTTAGCTAATGCATCTCAGTTGCTGTGTCCTTAAAATCGTAAGTATGGTCAAGGTGGCAAAATTCCAAACAGATGAGAATCTCTCCAGAAATGTTCTTTGGCTTAAATCAGTGGTGTCCGAACGTCTGGTCAAATCAAACGTTATGAGAAAAGTCAAGCGTACTCGCAGACCTAAAAATGTACTAAAAACATGAACACATATTTAAAAAGCATCCATTACAGAAACTATTTTAGGCAGAACTTTGTTATCAGCAATAATGACAGGATGTGGGTAACTTTCTCTTTAAAAAAGTGCTTTCTATATTTAACCAAGTTTCAAGTTTCATAAATTCAATAAAAGCAGATTATGGTTCAACACAGTCTGATCCTATTCACTGAGAACTTTAAGAATGCAAGAAACATGGTTATTATTATTTGTACATATTTGATCATTAAAAGATTCATATTTTTGTTGCACGCAACATTTTTCATTGTAAGAAGATTTTAATTTCGTGGAAATAGTTTTGCTCTAACTGGGGTGACCAGACATGTATCATTCCTAATTTAAAGTCCAGGGGCCACAAATGCCTCGTTACAGAGTTCCTATGCTGTGTGAAAAACATGCAGCTTGATTTGATCCTTTTCCAACTATGGATGAGGAGAGAAAAAAAGAAAATCGAGTGCAGACAACTATTTGAGTTGCCTCTATTTTCTATCATAAACTTCAGCAATTACCACTCAAAGAATTTGTATTAAATTTATTTGTATTAAGCATAGAATCAGAATATATCATTGAGACCAAATATACACACACTACACAGTATAAGAAGACACATAAGCGGATGTCTATTTCACTCTGACATTAAATTAGACTAAACTTCACTGGCAGGTAGGATTACCAAAATTATTTATCAGAATAGTAAGATATATTTCTTTAAGCTTTCTTCAAAGTTCAGCTTACATATACTTTTCCAGTGTTTGGTAGCTCCTCGCAATAGTTTGCTGGGAATTTGACCCATTCCTCCTGGCAGAACATGTATAACTTAGTCAAAGTTCACACAGTTCAGCCCCCTAAGTTTTCTGTAGGACTGAGGTCAAAGTTTGTCCAAAACATTGACTTTGTTGTGCTAAAGCCTACTTGTAATTTGGCAGTACGGTCAAAGGTCACTGTGCATTTGGACCAAGCTGGTGTTCAACCTCCCGGTTTGTGTCTGATGTCTTGAGATGTTTCTTCAATATTTCTACATATTTCCACTCGTGACAGCATGAGCAGTTCAGCAGTCGCTGCTGCATGGATTCATTCTTAAACACCTGAATTTGATCTAAAACTCCAGCATGCCCCTGGCCAGTCACTGCATCTATCTGTATCCTGTTAATCTTCTGTGCTGTAAGTTTAGATGAAGCTGGACATTTTTTTTTTGCCAGTCTCAAAAATGCCTAAACCTGTTTAGACTTGGGCCAGAATGAGATTCTTACAATATGATAGCCATGTGTGAACATACCATGGTCTTCCAATATAATGGCATTAACATGAAAAAGAAAAAAATAAGAAAACAGTTATTTCAAATTTACCAAAAAAATTGGGATTTTCATGGTTATTTTAATGGTATCCATAACATTTGTTAATTTTGACGCATGTAGAAAAACATCTATTATAGTAGAGCTATTTTCAATAAGCTTTATTTATTGTGAATTAAATAAAGGCATCAGATATCATAAATTCTGTCTTAATGGATTTGTATTTATTGTAGGATAATCCAGTCTGAGGATTTCATGCCAAAAAGTTTATGAAATATCCCTTTACTGCTCTACCATTGCTGACATTTGACAATATGTGAAATATAAAGACAGTAAAACTCAAGGAGGTAAATCTGTTGTGCTGTTGGAAACAAAGGCATTTTGAGACTAGAAAAATATACATATTGTCCAGTGAAAGGTTTACAGGAAACCCAGTTGAACAGCTGGATTTTTACTGCAGGAAGTGATAAAATCATGATTATGATTTTTTTTTCTGAATGAAGCATATTGCCTACCCCTTCCTCCATCCTGGTTTGTATTTTCTCTGCAGCCAGATTTTCCCTGCAGTTTCTTGCTCTTAATTTTGCTCCACCTCATGTGCACCGGATCGGTCCCGCACTGAACTAGGAGGTATGTCCCGCATTCTTGCCCTCTAATTTATGTATCCCTAATCAAAAGACCACAGCTCTACAGGTCAGCTGTCACATTCCTGTATTCCCACAGGCACTCATGGGGAACGGCAGGATGGAGTGGGAAGAGATTTATGGCACAAACCCAGTCCAGGGTCCTTAAAACTCTGGCAGGCATTGCTGCCACCTCTCCCCTCTTGTCCTCCCTTCTCGCTTCCCTCACTCCCGTTCCTCCTCCCGAGCAGAGTCAGGAGAGAGCGAGCGAAGGCAGCGAGCTCGGCCAATCCGACGCGAGCTCCCGAAGCAGAGCGTCACCTCTGATTTGACACAAACGTATGGCTGGACGGAGCGTGTGAGAACGTGGATACCACTGACACCTTGTGGTGAATTCAAGCAGACCTGTAATGATTCCAACGTCTTAAGAAGATTTCAATTCTGATGAGAATTCATATATATACACATATATATTTATAAATATATTTATAAATATATATGTGTATGTTTGGAAAAAAAACAGCTTCTGCTTGTATTGCTTGAAACCGTCTCCTTTGAGGGCTTTTTTTATGTCTTATAAGCAACTCGTTTTCCTGTCTGCTCTACAAGAGGAAAAGTGGGCAAACAATCGGATGGGAAAAGTCAAGCAACAGAGACAAAGAGTGTGGAAGGAGGGTTTGTGGGGGGGGGGGTTCTCTTTTCTTTAGTATGAACTCTGTCACACACCAATTTAAAGACCCCAAGCTGCTTTTGTGGTCATAGACACCGAGTCACTATAGACAGGCAAGACATCCTATTTACCACCCAAAGTAGCAGGGGGCGAGTCTGGGGTCCGGGGTCATGCAGGAGGCAGCGGTCATCCCCCGGTCAACTACAGTAGGTCATTATTCAGCCCAAGCCAATAGCCCCGAACCGTGTCCGAGCAGCCCACCCCCCAATCCATTCCGCTTAATTATTATAAATGAGGGGCGGCATAAACAGCCATCATTACAGACACTCAGTGGCATACACAAATCCACTTTAAATTGCTATTAAGTTAGGAAGCGATCTGTAATCCCAGGCGTGCGTTAGAACCGAGCAAGCAGGCTTTTCTTTTTATTAAATCTCATCGTCCCTGAGATATTTTCAAGTGTTCTCGCGCTCCGTCACGTTTCCAATTTGGAGCCAATTCGTTGATTTAATTAAAAGGCCACTTGGCAAAACGGACACTAAGTAGCCATTCCCATCTGTGGCTATGTGCGGCTATCATCTGTGTTTTATTTTTATTTTTTTTGTTGTTTACATAAATTTTCGCTGAAAACTTAAACTTCAGAGTGTGTTCGACCCACTTTTTTTCATTTTCCCTTGTTCCGTACCTGGAATTATTTACTTTTTTTTTTTTAATCCAGTTTTTTCCTTTAACTAGATTTTCTTCCCGGTATCAGCCTTTGAAATGGCTTTCTTCCATCTTTTTACAACGCTTTAGAAAAATCCTGACACTCCTCAAGCTTCTTCACAAGCACAGACTTCAGTCTGTTTTTTTGCATGAGACGGAAATATTTAAGCATTCTTCTTTGTGAGAAAACACCAGCTCGGTCCGATTGGATGGACAGTGAGCTGTGAACATCTGTTTTGAAGTCTTTCCACACTCTTAACTCATAAATGTACTTTGATTGAACTCTCCTACGTTCATCTCCGGCTGGATGTTCATTGTCTTCCTGCCCTCCAGTCAGGAGGCATTTGCAGCCTCTAACAGGTGGTTTGCACCTGTTAGAGATTCAGTGTTTGAGATTCAAAGCTCCCACCTGAGCTTTCAAGCCCCTGCAGATTTACCTTGAACCTTTTGGCTGCCTCCCTGATAAATGCTCGCCTTGTCTGCTCTGATAAATCACGTGGGCCGACATGTCTTGTTAGTTCTGCAGCTCCTCGAGGTTGAGATGACGAATTGAACGGAGCTCTGAGATGTTTGAAGCTCGGAATATTGTTCTGTGACCTAACCCTGTTTAAAGCTTCTGCTCACCTTCCCAACCTGCCTCTATTTGTTTTCTGATGTTCTCTAAGGATGAGCGATAGGAAATTAAGGTTTAATCAGAATATATTCCAACGATAAGAGCTAATTATTACTTCTCTTTTGGGGAGCTGTGTCACATTAGTAATAGCTCCCAAAACACAAATACTTCTCTTTGTGAAGTAAGACGCTTCTTTAGGATGCCAAAGGGTCCCATGAAGAACTGTGATTAATATGATTACACTGAAAATCTGAACTGCATTTAGTCATAATTTCAAATATATTGAGATTTATTTATTGATGCTTTCATTGGACAAAGAGCGGGAAAAAAATGTAAAACTAATAATCCCATTACTGACAGATTTGGGGGATTTGAAACATTAACTTTCATTTTTTTATGACATCAATATATCTAAATTCTTATCATGAGAAACATTCTTCCTGTTCTCTAATAAATATCCAGCACCTGGATTTATGCTGAGATTAAATTAGATGTTCTCTTTTTCTTTAGTTATTAGCATTTTATTCAAGGGTATTAAAGTCAAAGGGGTAAAATAAAATACTACAGTTTGTATACTTATTTTGTAAAAAAAGAAACTACAATCATGAAACTTTCATTTTCAAACCACTTTAATTATGCTCTGCACAGTCTTGGTCTTCCATATAAAACCACAAACTGCGATGACGTTTGATGTCGTAACTTTTGAAAAAAATTTGAACATTTCAAGTGGTATGAATATTTTTTGTTCGGGTTTTGTGGCTCCAAATCCATTCTAAGAAAAATCTGTCCCCCAGTTTCTGGCATTGTGAAGTGTATCTGTGCAAGCAGTGAGGCGGCTTCTAGATACTGCAGAGACCTGCAGTGCATCTGGTGAGCCTGCGCCGAGACGATGGAGGAGAAGGGATTGAAAACAAACAAGGAAAGGATGGAGGCAGAAAGGCTGCTGCAGGAGAGATGGGGAGAAGGGAGAGAGAGAGAGCAGGAGAAAAAGATGGAGGGGGCTGGAAATGTGGAAGGAGGGAGAGATTGTAACAAGCAGGCGGCGGGTTCAGCGGCAGGGCAATGAGAGACTTCCTGCGCTCCATCACGCCCAAGGCCTGCCTCAGTCAGCTGGTGGCCGAGCAGAGATGCCTCATGTGTCAGGCTTATTAGCACTCCCCCTAGTTTGTATGCATTTGGGATTACATGCGAGTGGGTGTGTTTCCACCAGGAGAAGGTTAGTGTGTGTGAGAGCGAGAGGAAAAATAAAACAAAAAAAAAAGAGGGAAAGAAAAGAGGACTAATGTTTAGAGATTATATTTTTTTTTCAATGGAAAAAAAATGTGGATTATCAGAAGAGGAGCAGGATTTTGTTTTTTGCTGCATAATGGCGGCGTGACACACCTGCCTCGCCCGACTAAACCTCCGCTCACCTTCTCCCCGCTAGCGACTCGGGAAGCTGTCAGTCTGGCCCTCCGCTCGCGCGCCGTGAGCGATGGGCCTATCAGGAATGCCGCCATTAGCCAGCCCCCTGAGTGGTAAATAAACGATCGCGCCGGTACACTGCAGGTGTTGTCATAGCAACCCACTCTCCATCGCCGGCCCCGCCCACGCTCACTCCGAGCTCTCTCGGCGGAGGAGTCACCGGGAGGTCAGCGAGTCGACGCGCGGCCGCCGCCACGACACGGCACTGTTCGACGCCCCCTCCCGCCCCCGCCCCCCCCCCCCCACGTCCCCACCACCCCTCCCAGCCTCTTCCTGAACCCAAATACTCCCCCCCCGCACCCCCAGCCCCTCAAAACACAGACCGACATCCCAATCTGTCTCACGTTAGCACTCCCAAACTTCTTCAGCTCGTTTTCGTGTCTAGATCCGAAATAACCGCAGACGCGGGCAGCGGCGGCAGAAGGACGCCGTGAGAAAGGGGAGAATGTTTTTAAGTCATTTGGGTAATTCACTCTCCGCAGCTTTTTTGGAATGTCCCTATTACAGCAGGTGTACTCTGGATGAACCCATTTCAAGTACGGGGAAGATGGACTCGGCACGCCTGACAGACTCCCGCCGCCATCGGCGCCCCACTCTGCGATGCGGCAGTTGTATTAAAATGGCGGCGTTGATAATCCAAAAGACCTTTCTCGGGGAGAATTTGAGACCGGCTGCACAGATGGGCGGCGGAGATAAATAAAACTCTCTGTCACTACGGTTGGTGGAATAGTGCTGCGACGCCCCCGAGGGAGAGCAGAACGGTTTTGCTCCCCTCACTCTGATATGCCTCCACCCCACCCCCGTCCGTCTGTTTCCCCTCTCTCCCGCTCCTTTCCAACAGGAACCACGGCCAGCTTTCCGGATTTTCCCCCTCTCTAAGTCTTGTGGGAAGCATAAAAGCCCCATTTCAGCCAAACTTTCTCCCTTCGTTAGGAACAGAGACACAGTGAGGGCAGCCCAGACGTCCCCGGTCAGAGCGGAAAGCGATGAGGCCTGGGTGGACAATCTACTTATGTCTGTTTGTGCTCTAAAGACTCCCGAGTCGCGTAGTTTGTCACCATCTGAACGGTTCATCCATCCTGGCTGTCCAGGAAGCGCTCATTAGCTGCAGGCCTCATTCCTCTGGCTGCAGAGAGAGGTGTCAAGTCCCGCAGATCACCTAAACCTCTGACACGGAGCGCTTCGTCATGTCAGGGTCTGTTTGTGCTTCTGCGACTGGAAGCAGAGCCGTCGAAAGCTCACCGACCGACACCGACACCGACACGTCCTCGTGTTCGTGTTTCATCTCCTGCAGCCAGTTTTCAATCCGCCCAAGAGCAGAGAGACGACGGGCCGGCCGGTCAGGTTCAGGTCCTGCTGCTTTGATCGGATGATCAAAGGTGATCAATAAATCTCAAGGGAGTTTCTGCTAATCACACCGGTTGTTCGTGGATCCTTAAATTATCTCATTAATTTCATGTTTTCAAATACATCTTTATTGAATATTTAATACCCACCTGCCTTCAATTGGAGATACTTTAAATTCATTTGCTGCATCAAGTCAAATTGAATTGAAAAATAACGACTTAAAACACAAATCTTAAATATTTACATTGGTCAGATTCCAACTTAAACGTAATGTTTTCACTAAACCATTTTTTCATTTATTACAATTGATTACTTATTAAATTTCACAAATTCACTTAAATCAAAAATCCTTAGATTAAATATTTAATGTTCTTCTTTTTTCTTCTATCAAAGTGGAAAAGGTCTTTCATAGTAGGAAATGTTAATGTTAATTTGCTGCATTGTATTTGATTTATCTATTAATTATTTAGTTATTATTATTTATTATTATTCTGTTTATAGATAAAACTCAAATTTGACTCTTTTTTTTATGTAGAAGCTGTTTTCAAAAAGCAACATCAAGTCTTACCAGGGAAAACGTCTCGACTTAATTAGTCTAGTGAAAGGAGACCAGCTGTGTTTATGGCTTTTGAGCAGTTTAAAAAAAAAGCAGTTTTATTTTAGACTCTTACTATCCTGATTGCCTTGTTTACCGTTTTGCCCAGTTTTTTAATGAAAACCCCTCGAGGCTAATGAGCCCCAGTGTGTATTAAAATATTGTGAACGGCTGTTTGTTGGATGGGATGTGGTTTCCTGCTCGTCCTTCGCTTGTAATTGACTTCATGCAGAAGGAAAACAATTTCAGCCTCGTAGATTTTGCTGTTTTTTGTTTTTTAAGGCCCGTTTTAATATTCCTCGCCCTCACGCGCGCGCAGCGTAATTGGAGATCAAATCATGCAAACGGCTCCCGAAATCGTGTAGAAATCATCGAAATTTGCGCTTGGGATTTATTTTTGTTTGCTATTCCCGGAGGCCCTCGGAGATTTCATCTTTTGCTCCCTTCTTGTGTTCAGGAGTACAACATCCACGGCTGGTGGGTCGGCGAACTGAACGGCACCGTGGGCATCGTCCCCAAGGACTTCCTGCAGCCCGCCTACATCCTCTGAGCTCCAACAGGTACCCAGGCACTCTCTTATCATGAGCATTATGGACCATTACTGTGGCCTAATACACAGAAACAGTTCCCCTGATACTCATCCAGATTGCCACTGAGGTATATTCAGCCGTTGACCTGCCGTTTATGGCATCTGCTGGCTGGGACAAGTACTGCACGAGGCAATCGGAGAGCCGTAATGGCCAGTGCTTGTGAATAAATATGCGCGACGAAAGCCTGATTACAGCGACGGTTGTCCTATTTAAGAAAATGACTCTGTGATTTTGTTAGATAGGCGCAGCTTAAAATGGACTCTAAATTATTAATACATGTTTTTACTGATTTCTTTCAAATGTATTTTTCCGTTTGCTCCGCAGCGCGCTCTCTTCGACGCATCCGGACGTGACTCCACCGACGGACACGGTTTTCTTTCCCGCCTTTCATGATGCAGATCCTGCGTGTTTGTGCTGTGGTGGTTGATACTCTTGTCCAACATAGATCACGTTTATGCGATGTGGAAACTAGAACTGTCATTTTAGACGTATTCATCCAGTGATGACCGATGCACACTGAAAGTCACAGTTTGTTTACCCAGGCTGACGCATTTATCAAATATCAGAATAAGCAACATGTGTAACTGTATGGCCTTTGGATATTTTGATTTCTTAATTTTTAACATTTAAGAGTTATGTACATGTTAAATACTATTAATAAATTATCAAGGCGTCTTAAATTAAAAATATTCACGTTTGAGTTTTCAGTTACATTCAATTTTGAACATTAGGTGGCAGCACTGTTCTAATTAAAATCTAGGAGGACATCCTTGAAAAATGAGCGCATTGAAATTTACTCGAACTTTTATAATAATATATGTTTTTTTTAAATATATAAATTATCTACATAATAGCCCATAATGGCAAAATATCTGACATTTAAAATTGGGTTTAGATTGATCTGACATCTGGATCCAGGGGTAGCAGAATGAGCGCGGTGTGGAATGAAACACTTCCCCATATTAGGTCTCCTATGAAAGCAGAAACCAAGCAATGAAGTCAAAGAATTTGTCTGTAGATCTTGTGGAAAAGGATGAATCTGTAAACTTTTAGAAAATAAAAACTGCTGTGCACTTTGGAACCCCACTTGGATCTGGTTAACATGAAGGACGGTGGGTTCCTGAAGACTAGGATAGACAAACGCTGAGTTAGAGAGGGAAATGACTGCAGCTAAACACTGAGATTTTTCTCAATGTGATCCATCTCCAGAGAGCCTGGATTGAAATAAAAGCGAACAAATCTGGAAAGACCTAGAAAAGGCTCTAGTGACTCCAGCCTGACTGAACCAGAGATCTGCCGAGAAGAAAAGGGATGAAATGACACAGGTTTTACTAGCTTATAAACGCAAACCCAAGAAGAGTCAAGGTTGAAATAAACTACAAAAACCTGCTTAGACAAGATACTCAGCATGAATTTTCAATTTAAAAAAATATAAAAAGTTTTTGGCTGTTTTACTTTTCAGCAGTAGGTGGCAGCAGTGTTACAATAACGTCAATTTCTGAGAAAGACATGGTGGAGATTATTTAAAAAGGAAATAGTGTGAAAGAAACTTATTTATTGACATAAACTTGGAATTCGTACATGAATAAAGTCACTCTGGTGGTTAATAACCCTTTTAGATCCACATTCTTTTATTTTACTTTAAAACACATGAAATAAAAACACCTGCAGGTCCCTTTAAAATGCAGCAGAAATCACAGGCGTGAGAAGCAGTAGGTAGTGTGGAAACGGATCTCGAATCAAATCACCGGGTTTTGGCCAGCTGGACTTCAGACTCACATATTCAGGGGTTATATATGAACATTTAGAGAAAATAATAATAATGGGAGGAAATTGCAGCAATCCACATTTACGCCAAGTACCCAGTAAATGTGACATAAGTGTTATTCGAGTAGTGCAGATGAATTTAAATAGAAACCAAACATGGATATTCGGGTAAACACAGGTGAACTGAAGACGTAAACAAATTTACCGGCATCCCTGAAAAAAGATCCGCAGCATAAATTGCACTCCAACAAACTCCTAAGTCTTTTAAATTTGACCATAGTTATTTTGGAGGGGATTATTAATTATTGGGATGATACCAATTTTTTTTTCAGGCCTTCCTGCAAACATTTACAGCTTTAAAATGTGCCGTTTTTCTTTTTTTTGTGGTCTGCTTACAAACATGATGGATCTACAATTCATAGTTCTAGAATTAAAGAAAGTGGGGGGAATCCAAATATTTCTGTTTCTTTCTCCAAAAACCATGTTTAAATGATCATTATTTGGGCTCCTGATAAGAAAAGTAATAAGCGATTTCTCCCAAATGTAAACAGGTTTTCTTCTTCAGATGGTTCAATGAATGTGAAGTCTATGGGTTAACATCTTTGTCATTTTGAAAACAAAACAAAAAAAACACCTAAATAAAAACCTATTTAAAACTACGCCACCTTCATGTGTAGAACTTCAAAGTAAAATTCACCAACAGCAGAAAAGCTCTGGGAAAACAATCCAGTATATTTTAAACACTTTATCTCATTATTCCAGTGCATCTCCTTCATTCAAATTGTGTTTAAGATGTTAACTAATAGGAATTAAGCAGCATCTTTTTGTGAATTCTGTACATCTAGTGCCCTCTGGTGGTCAAGATAAATAAATCAGCTTGATCAAACTGATGAAAAACGTGTTTTTTCTTAATTCGTTTTATACGATCAGCTATTTTTAAAAGCTGCAGCGGCAACAAGAGAAGAGAACTTAAATCTGGTGATCTTGTATTAATATGCCCTTTCTTGACAGTGTTGAAACATTGTGAAGATGATTTATGCCTTACAGAAGTATTCATACCCCTTGTACTTTTGTCACAACTACAAACTTTAAGTGTATTTTATTGGGATTTAAGGTGGCAGACCAACACAAAGTTGTGCATAATTGTAAATTATATAGTTTTAAAACTACTATTAATGTAATATCAAAATAAAAATACGTACAACACTTTTTTTAGGTGTCTGTGAAACGCAATGTTACTTTGTCCTGGTCTGTAACAGAATCCCAATGAAATATGCTGAAGTTTCTGTTTGCAGCAAACATAAATGTGTATATATGAAAAAGTTTAAAGAGCATAAATCCTATTGCAAGGCACTGTGTATTTAGGTTTCATGTAACAGAACATCTCTTTGTTTGTGCCTTGTGAACGTTTCTTTGGCAGAAGAGACTAAAGACCCATAGTTCTGGCTCAGTGACGGCGCAGCAGCCAGAGTAAGTTTAGCTCCACTGATGCACCTACGCCTCCTCTGATCCCTCCAAAGCTATGGAGGCCGGAGCTTCGAATTCACCTTCATCTGCTCCGGACTGACAGCTGTTCTCCAAGATGCTAAAGTCACAGTTTTCAGTCAGATCTCCGCCAGAAGCGGCTGGTTTAGGCTCTGGAGTTGTGCACTGCTGGTCATTATCCTCCCAGTCCTCAGTGTCCGCTTTGTTCTCCTTAAAACCGTTGATGTACACAATGTTCTGACTGGAGCCCTCCAGCTCTGACCGGTCCTTGACCTCGTCCGGAGACGACCTCACCTGCCCGTAGTCGTCCATCTCCTCGCCCAGACTCTCCTCCTCGCTGCACCGGATGATGCTCTCGTTGGAGGACGGCAGCGAGCGGCTGTCCTCGTCGCTCTCGCCTCTGTCCTCGTTTTCGGTTTCCTCTCGGTGGATTTGTCGACGCGAGTCGCGGAGATCGGCCTCCGACTCGCCGCTCACGTCCCGACTCTCCGCCTGAGCTCCCGACTCGAGGGGCGCCTCGTTCGATTCGTCGCCTCGTTTGCCGTCCGTTTCGATTTCTGCGAGGCGACCTTCGGGCGTCTCTAAGAAGCTTTCTTCAACTTCCACATTATCATTGTCCGTCGCAGAAGCCACGCTGATTTCAGACTCGGAGTTTTTCCTTTCTTCGGCTTCGTCTTCGCCGCTGTCTTCAAAGCCCATCTCCATGGGCGAGTGCACTTCCACGGGGGTCTGGATCACGCAGCTGTGCTCTGAGGGGCTGAGGCTCCCTGAGTCGTCCAGGATCTCGCCCACGTAGAAAGAGGCGCGCGCGGAGCCGGCGTCCTCCACAACGGCCTCCAGCCGGTCGCTCCTCTGGGAGATCCTGATCGAGGCGTTTCCCCTGCGCTGCGTCTCATTTGACCTCTGCTCACAGAGCTCCAGTATGTCTTCCAGAGGGTCCGGATCCCCACCGGTTGGTCTGGAGCCGAGCGTCGCGTTCGGTTGCAGGGAAGGCAGGTGAGGAGCCGGACTGCGGAGAGGGAACAAGTAAAGCCCCTGACGTTGAATGTGATGACATAAATAAAATAAAAATCAACCATCATGCTCTGTTTAAGTTTCCCAAACTCTAACCAATTGCTGGAATTTTATTTGCTTTCGAAGCATTTTAAGAACTTAATGCTCCTGGAAGTCGTCTTCCTACCTTTCCATGGACTCGTAAGAGACGGTGAGACTGGGCTCCCTGACCGAGTCCTCCTGCTGCGCCTGAGCCAGACCCCGGTTGGACGAGGCGTAGGTGAGGATGGCGTCCGTCACAGAGTACGGCGTCAGTCCCTGGACGCAGTCCTGGATGTGACCGACCGGCAGCTGGGTCTGCAGGAAGAGGTGGAGCTGGCTGTCCGACAGACACACGGTGGTGTGCACCACTCTGAAACCCAGACAGCCTGACCGTTATGACCGGACCGACCGCGCAGAACAAACGTATGATCAGGAAGAACGGGGAAACTGACTTGTCCAGGAAGACTTGGAGTCCCCTCCGCCTTTTCTCCAGAAAGTCCTCATTGTTGAAGGAGAAGAAGGATTTTCCAGGAAGATCCGGGACTGGACTAAAGGAGGAACACAAGGTCTTAATTATTTTCTACTTCGTCTCAAACGTCTGACATAATGACACACATACGGAGACGTTAGGATGTTTCTGTTAATGATAACTGGTCTAGCTGAGAGCTAAAGCCACATTTGGGAGAATTTTACGTCAGTGTGGTGAAACACTCAGTCTCACTGTGACTCTGCTTGGAAAGAATAACAGCATTTTAGATTTCAAATGTCCTACAATGTACTTAAAAACAATAAAACACTGCAGTAAAGTCAAACAGCAGAAGTTGATTCAATCCAACTTACAAACCAATCAACAGTCAATTATGTATGAGTCCATATTGTTTCAAAACAATTCAATACAAACACAATCATAAAAATAATAATAAGAAAACAAACAAACAGGCCATTGTCCATTCTTCATGATGGAGATAAAAAGTCAAATCTCCAAAGCTTACTCTTAGCAACCGAAAGTGACATCTTTAGATCAACTTGGTCTCCATAGCAACCAGCAGATACCATCTGCATGCCAGTCTGTCGGGGAGACGTGCCAGGAAACTTATTTTTCTGTTTGTTTAACCCTGGGAGGATTCTAGCAACAAAAACGTCAGGTGAATTTGGCTTGGAATAAAAAAAAGAAAAAAAAAGAAGAATATGTGAGAAAGCAAATAATTCCAATTGTTAAACAGGGTGACAGATCTGTGATGCTGTGGGACTGAGTCTCTCCCAAAGGCCATAGGAACCGTTTTAGATTGCATCACATCAACACTATTAGCTCTTTGGAATAACACAACAACTTAGATAAAGCTCCAAAGTGTAAAAATTGGTAAGCGTTATTTATATTTATTAAATCATACGACCAAATGACAAAAAGGTCAGTGTGAATAACCTTTTACTTCAACTGGCCGCCTGCAGGTTTCTGTACGACACACTTTCAGTACAACATTCATTTTAAACAGCAACAAACACACAGAGAGCGACTGACTTACACCAAGCCTGCATTCTTCTGCAGCTTCTTCCTGAGCCACTCAAACTCGCTGTAGCGCCGCCGAACGCAGGACGTCTTGGCCGTGAAGGCTTTGCTGTTGGTCTGAGAGCGGAACAGAGGAGCGTGAAACCGTGAATAAACGCGGAACTGGCCACTAAATACTCCGTGAAATCAACCCAGAGCGCTGGGAAATGTTTTGTGATTCCTGTGATGAACAAAAAAAACGCAGCAATCAGGAGGCTTTTATTTGCAAATATCTGGGTTTCCTTCAGATCTCACCAGCTGTGGTCGCTAAACCTTTATCTGATCTTTTACAAACTTAGACTCGTGCTGCTTGGTTGAGGCATAATGTGGATCAAAACTGTTGAGATTTTGGTTTTTTGGGAAAATGAAACTAGATTTTTACTTAAGCTTAGCTGACTGGTTCATCTCGACTAAAAATAACAAATGAATAATATTTTCAATATATATCTTTGGCAAAGTACATCAGATTAGTCACATCTGCTGCATAGAAATGACAGGAAATGTACATTTATCCATATTCAACAAGAAAATATGTAGAGAAAATGTACCGGCAGAATAAACAGCTTTAAGTACAGAAAAATACATTATTAATTAAAACTGTCACAGAGCTCATAGCTGGTGGGAAGCTTCATTAAATGTCAGATTTGTTCCGATAACGTGTGACACAGTCCACCGTGATGTTTGCATCACAAGCTGACGTTCTGCAACAGATTCGACTTTAACCCGTGATAGTCAGTCACGCTATCAAAGACGGGATGAAAGTCCCGAGAGACACATTTTCTTTGCTCCTTTGTTTTTTTCTATTTTTTTTTAGCTGCAGTCATGACTCGTCAAAAATATATCCACTTGGGGAAAACTAAGTACAACCCCAGTCCATCTCAGACTCTGCCGGCCTCAGTGAGCAGGTTAAATGTTAAAGGGAAAAAAACAGTTTGAAAGAGCTGCTACAAGAGAGACTAAACAGAAAGTAGCACCTCTTGACAGCCGTCAAGCCCTGTGGAAGAGCTGTGATCATCTAACTAACCGAGTTTTATGTTGTGGATGTGAAGTTTGTTCAAATGCGTTTGGTTTATTCTTTGACTTTTGTCTTGTTTAGTCAACAAGTCGTTTTCTCCAGACATTTACTGGTGTTTTAAGTTCTGCCGCGCTGCGCCTGACAGTTGGTGGTTACCATAGTAACTATAGCAACCAGTAACTGACAGCTCCTTCCCCTTTATTCTGTGGCTGTGGTATCAGAATCAGCTCTGTGTTTTCTTTATAAGTATTCTATTTTATCATATATTTTAGACACATTTGATAACACACAACGTTTCACGAGTAATTTTGCTATGTTTTGCATACATTTTTAACTGTTATCATTATTAATGTTATCCATTTTAGCTAATGCTAACTGCTATTAACTGCTGACAACTGCTGGTTGGGACCGTAACAGCTTGCTTGGGGTTATTTATTTTATTTTATTAACATATAGAAGTAGAAGCTTCTGGATTGAAGTTAACCACCAACTCGATTTCCTGTTTGTTAGATATGTTTTCATTTTTGATAAAACATAATGTTTCAGTTATCAGTTGTGTGATAAGTGTGAAAAAAAATAAAAAATAAATCTCGACTTTCCGAAAGCTACTAAACAGCAAATTTGATTTGCTGTTTATTAGCAAATCAAATTTGCAACTTAACTGTCTTGAGACGACGTGTGTTGTGAATTGAACTAAACTAAACTGAACTGAGGCGGTCATCAACGGGGCAACAAATCTGCAGCAGGCCAACTTGCATTCTAGTTGAAAAGTAACGACTCAAGTCGCTGCAACGGCTCAGTCAAAGTCCAGACCTCAGTCTGACTGAAACGCTGCGTGGCCTGGAGAGAGCCGTGTCGCAGCGAAGCAAACATCAATGAACTGGAGCCGCCTCTGAAAGAAAGATGAGCCTAAATTGGTCCGACATGACCTCATACTATGAGGAAGTCAGACAGGAAGTGACTACTGAGAGTGACCGTGGCAACACGTGCTTCTACAGGCGTGGAGTGTGCTCAATTTTTTTCCATTATTTTTTTTTCCATGTCATTTCATTGACAGTCCAGTAAAGTTTATCTTTGTGTATTATGAGCTGGTACGGTCAAACCTCTGACTCAGCGATTTCCCTCCACAGAACTTTCCCACAAAGCTTCTGTGAATCATTTAAATCACTGGACAGCAGATCAAAAACATTCGACCAAAACCAAATTGATGTGGGATCACATGGGGTCACATGATGTCGGCCAATTTCACGAGTCGACACCCACGCCGCACATTCATTTGCGAGAGGCTTTTTATGCTGACAAAGCATTCTTCCAACGCCGGCCGCTGCCTTGACAACGTCAACAACATCTGACAAATAAAATGTTAGGAACCAAATCTGTTGCATAAAATCAGCCTGTGGGGGGATTTTAACCTGCAGAAATACATGATGTTTGTAGGTTTAAGTAGTTTAAAAATATACTATAACTCAGCTTCCTGAGAGTTATTGGGTGTGTTTTTTATGTGTTTATAACATGTTTTATGGGTTTTTCAAACTATCGCTGCAGACGTCTACTGTAATGATTCTGAAAGTGTTTCATTGAGGATCATTAAACAGATCAAATGTCTTTACCGAGGTGCGCGGTGTTAGAAAAGGTGACAATATTTAGAGTGAAACAGTACAATAACAAATTTTGCTGGACGATAAATTGTCCCAGAACCTATTGCGATAAACGATAATATTGTTGTTTTCAAGAAATATAATAGCAATGATAGCATTCTAGTTGAAGAACACATTCTGAAGGATCAATACATTTTAAATTCTGATAATCATTTAAACATTGGAACTGGAAGATATTCGAAATATCCAAAATAAAGAAAGAAAACAATAAGATTAATTATGTGGAAACAAATTATTATTTTTTTCCCCTTAAAAAGGGATAGTTAAGACCAAAGTACCAAACTGAGGACTTTTAGCATTCAGTTTTTGCAAAAAAGAGGGAGAAAAGAGAAAAACGATAAATGAAGCAAATGAAAATTATTGAGTTTCTTTTAACCTTACGCGATTAATTGATTTATTGTTTAATGTGAGAGGCCTGGCGTGAAATAAACTAAATCCTACAATTTCTGAAATTAAAACGTTCCGCAGATGACGGCGTTCTCGTCTCCGAAAGGCCACTCATTGGTGTTAATACTCACATGTAGGAATATTTTGTAGTCGACGTATGAATTCCAAGAACCCTCGTTCTGAATGCGGGGATCTTGGACTCGCACTGCGACAAACTCCTTCAAAACAAAAACAGAAGCTATGATATGTAGAATCAAACAAAACTGCAATGAAGTTTTTTTTTATCTGCGTGACAGATAGAGATCTAAGAACAGCATGTGCCTCTCCTGCAAAAAAAAAAAAAAAAAAGTTCCCCAAGTACTCTTTCAAAATGCTTCTTATTCTCTGACACGCCACCGGACTTTTATTTAAAGAAAGGTTTCTGCTGTCCTGCAAATGAATGACCAAAATGAGAAGTGGTGGGAAAAATTTCCTCTGTGGAGGAGAAAGTAGGAAGTTACTCACATCGTCTTCGTGATTACTGATCATCCTACCGAGAGCCGCACTGCAAACAGAAGGCGAGACAGACAAATCAGCAGGTTTAGAGGCGGCGTGCATTTTTCAATACCGCTGCAATAAGTTGATGAATCATCCTCCAAAGGAGAAGCTGGTCAGTTATCAGCTGAGTCACTAGTGTGCACACTTAGCTTCGTCATTCAGATTATTTTTTACACTACCACAACCACAGGTCTGGACTCGTAGTGGTTTGTTCAGTCTGTTGAAGATTATTGGAAAAAGAAACATTTTTTTCTTTATGTAAAATGTAAATCTTGATGTGATATCAGGATGCAGGATCAATCTAGTTGCAAATATTTCCACTCAGTGTAAAACGGGGAGGGGGATGATTATTATTTTTTTATATATATATAACTTTATGCCCTCTTACCACCTACAGGTCATTCTGTGACTTTTTTCAAAGTGTATAAAATGTGGTTTACTGACTAGTCTGTCAGCATTTATGTAAGCAAGTCACTAATGTGGATCTTTAAAAAAAAGATTTATTTTTTTAACAGTAAAGGACATACACCTAAAAAAATATGCTAATTTCATATAGCAGCACTACAATATAGTGACAACTGCCATTGCAATATACATTTATATGTATTTATAGAAAACCGCAATCATAGAATGGCTGATGAAATATCAAATGAGTTCATATTCTATGCAATGGGAACATTTCGCCTGTTCCTTGGAGTTTCCCTGTCTTTAATACAAAAAGCTGACACAGCTTTTAGCCACTGAGTTGCCAAAGCTCAGAAATGTTAATAGTAATTTCATTGTCGTGATTTTTTTTTAACTCCACGTACATACGGGTCTTTCAGAGCATGTTATGTTTTGGAGATCCCTCCAGCCCCTCAAAAACAGAATTATTATAAACAAAGATATTTTATTTTATTAGGTATTTGGATTCATTATTATTGTAAGTATTATTGATGATAGAGAAGTGAGACTGAAAATTAAGATTCCAATAAATAAAAATACAAAGTTCCCCCAGATCATGTTACAAAACAGAAACTGCAAAACGCCCCCAAGCTACAAATACTTCATCTGGTCATTCTGACGGGCTCTGCTCCACAATGTCTTAACTCAGGTTAAGACAAGAGGAAACTAAGTAAGTTATACAGCCTGTTGGTGACTTTTTAAAAATGCACATCAACAACAGTGACTAGAACAAAGCAGCTGTAACTTCACGAACCATTCTTGTTTTTCTGTTTACAGGCCTGATTGATTGGCTGACTGTGCTTGTAATCAAGATGGCTAAAGTTTCGGCTAACCGACAGCTACTTACTTTCACAAAGTCTCCCGTGGCGTCTTCTCTTCTATCCAGTCCGCTGTTGTCAACGCTGCCTCGCTTGTCGATATCTGTGTTTGATGAAAGAACAAAACCAAAGGGCTGAGGCTTGTTCTCGGCTTCTTTCTCCATTTCGCAAGTCACAAGTCAGGGGCGTCGCTACGTCATATGCGTCACCGCGTAAGGGAGGTTACGCTAGTACGCTCGACCGAGGGAGGGCGTTGGGTCGGCCATATTGTGAGTGGCTACATTGTGAGTGGCGCTTCTTATGGGTTTGTTCTGTGTTCTGGCCATTTTTCCATGAAAGCCAGATTTGTAGAGGTGATAGTTCAAAGTTTTGAGGTATAATTTAACTCAGATTTTAATCTCCACAAATGTATCCCTAATTTTTCTGCTGTGTTCCTGGGTTTTCATGATTTTATTTGTTTGTCAGTATTTGCTCACAGATCAGCTGCATTTAGTAATCAAAATACAGCTGGACAACGTGATTCCACTGGATTTTATGCATGAGAATTAGAGTGAGGAAGTCTGAATAGAAACCCATAGCACAATTTTCAGATTATTAGTTGTATTTTTAAAATGTGACCTTTGTGAAAAAAAAATTAAAAAGTGAAAAGAGTGTTAGATGTATGATCATTTTTACAAATCACTATATGCTACATCAATAATCTCAAAAATAAAGACTAAGCCATTTTTGCCATAATAGCTAAGTCTTATGAGAGGAAATGGACTTCCATAATAACAATAACAATTCAATACAAAAGCTTTAAAGAATAATTATTGAAAACTCCAACTTCTTTTGAGATGCAAAAATACCAAACCTCTGTACTCTGTTTCGTATGCACTGCATGTTTAACTTTGATCGTCATGGTTGATAAGAAATCTACATTAGACTGGATTCTGACTTTTACAGACATTCCTGTTGTGTTTTCTTTTCCATCTTGGAACTTGGAAATTCCATCTCCTCTGTACATATAGAATTCACCATAATTAAAAATTAATAACAATGAAACGTTGTTATTAGTATATTAGGAAGTATGTTAAAGTTTTTAATTTAATTTTATTTGTTTTCATATATGTATATATATATTTTTTATTTTTGGCTCTTTTCTTAACTGCCACCAACCATGTGGATCGTTACTTACAGCGAAGGGCCGCTGTGTCCATCCAGTCCGCTGCAGTCGCAGATCTACAGAACATCTGGATGCTACGGGGGCGGCGCCAGCTCTGCGGGTGGGTAAATCCGCGTGCGTTAACAGTCTGCGAACCTCGGCTCGCGCCTTGCTCTGAACAAAACCATTTTTTTTTTTCTTTTTTCATTCCAGACGGAGGGGCGGAAACAGCAGCAACACGCTCTGTTGTGGTCAAGCTAGCAGTTCGGCGTTCCCACAACAAATCGATACAGGCAGCCGAGGGTTTCTCTGTGTTATTATAACACAGCTGCAGTCGAGTTGCGGGACTTTTAAATCACCGCTTAAATTACAGCTAATCAGTGAGTTTCTCTTCCTTTCGCCGCTTCATTTTGATTGTGCACCTCAAGCCTGGGGCTTTTTTTCCCAGCCTCACCGCGCCGCCTGTTCGGGTCGCATGTGTCTATTGGTCGTTAACCCCCCAACACGTCTGCTTGAAAACAAGTTACCAGCCGCTGCGTGGCGCCTCATTTAGGTAAAAGTACTAGTTACAGCCAGCAGCCATCGATAGTAATGCTTCATTTTAGCGGCTGCCGCGAAAAGCAACATGGAGGAGACAACAGGAGAGAGGGGGGCGGGGGGTCGGTCTCCTGGCTTTTTGTTCAGCGCGGATTCCTCCCTCTGCTCCTTAAAGTGAGGTGAAGGGGGGGGAAGGAAAAATCCGAACCAGAAGAGGCTTTTCTCGTTGTTCTCCATAAATAACAATGGTTGCGAGCTTCGTATGATCTCATGCTCCAGTGAGGCTTTTGTAGCGGATGATCTCGGCTCCTGTCGCCGCCTGGTGTTGCACCGCCTCCCCATTGCTGAGGATAGAAGTCGGTGAGACGCAGGGAGCTCTGCCCGAAGTCAGAGCTACTTTTTAGTAACATGGAGAACGCATGCATACATATGGAAGAAGATTAGTGCCAGTAATAAAAAAATTATGATCATATTCTGACTTTGATTCAACTCGTAAATCCGATATGTTCCTCCAATCTGCACTCTTATTGCACCGACTCTGACAGTGGATCTGGTTGCCTCCAGGTTCTCATCTGCACAGCGATAATGATTAAAGTGAGAATTTTAAGCGATAAAGTAATAACTGAGAAATAAAGTGAGAAGATTAAAGCGAGAATTCTGGGAAAAAGGAGATCATTTTCCCCCAAAAAATGATCACTCCATATAGTCATATTTTTTTTCTGTCCTCTGTGTTTGACCAGCCACCTGTCAGTCCCCAGGTCTACCTGATGAGCATGAGCCAGACTCCAGAGCCTTCTAGCGATGGCGCCACCGTTACAGAAGGTTTTATACATCATTTCTTCCTCATATAAATTTCTGAATTTGATTATTGTTGAACAATTGTACAAAGATGTGTGTTCTCTGCCGTTTCTGTGCCTCAGCAACCACATGTCCCTGATTTAAAAAAAAAAAAAAGCAACCATTTTCATTTTTATCGTAGCAATGTTTCAGATTTGAGCTGGGAAAAAGAAATGCCGTGTTTCAAACAACTCTGTTTATGATCTGGCAGAGGCTACAATAACAACACCCGAGAAGGAGAAGAAGGCGGATGAAGTGGTAGAGGAAGAAGAGGAGGAGGAAGAGTACGTGGTGGAAAAGGTCCTGAATCGGCGGGTGGTGAAAGGCAAGGTGGAGTACCTTCTCAAGTGGAAAGGCTTCTCCAAGTAAGTACGCATGAGCGTTTTGTCTAAGATTTAGATGTAAAGCAAAAAAAAAAAAAAAAACATTTGGTGGGCGGAGGGTGCAGCTGAGGCTTAAATTTAGTAGGCACTCAAGGGAAAAGCATTATAACATTTGGTGATTACAGTATGTTAAGAAATATGAGGTTATAATGAGAAAACAGAACAAAATCAGTCCAGATGCTATTTAGTGAATTTTCTATTCGATACCCTGTGCATGTGAGTTTGGTGTGATGTTTTAACCTTGGCCAGGTTTCAATAACGTATTGAATTAAAAAAAAATGTTCTAAAATATGTACACGTTTTGAGTCTCGAGGTGCAGTGAGAATAACTTTGAGATTAAATTTGCAGTGAAACACAAAGACGATTATCCGGAAGAGACTTGTGGTGATGGAATGGCATTTCTGTATCACGACTCTTTAAATGTGGAAAACAAACCGGGTTTATTTCATTCTTAGAACCACCTGCTGCGCCGGTTCTGAACCAGCACTACAACAGCTTTCTTGGAATAAAACGTTCAAGCCAAATAAAAAAAAAAAAAAAAAAAAAGCAGTTTTGCTTCTTTAAATAATGTCTCCGAGGTGATAACTGTATTCCTGCTCATGTCCTTAATTCGGCAGTGAGGATAACACTTGGGAACCAGAAGAAAACCTGGACTGTCCGGATCTGATAGCAGAATATCTGCAGAAACAGAAATCGGCAAACGAGGGAAAGAGGAAAGCGCCTGGAGAGGCAGACGGAGATGAAAGCAAATCGAAGAAGAAAAAGGAGGACGTGAGTTGTTAACTGTCCTGTTCTACTTTGGTTTAGCAGTGTTAATATTATATTATTTTTAATGAATAAAAAAAGTCTAAAAAATGTTTAATGCCTCTTAGTGTGTACAAATGGAGGCCAAACAGAGAAAATGTATTGCATGAAAAGTGTTGGGGAATGACTAGTCTGAAGTCAAATTTTCAGTTTCTTCTTAGAACTCTTAGTTTCTATGTATAATTTAAACCAATCACATCATTTTCTATAAAAACCTTTTTCTAAAGGTTTTATATTTTGCTTCATTTGTGTTCATTCTGATCACCATTTGAACCGAATGACTTATTCAAGATTTGACAAAGTGTTAACCCTGGTCAAAGCTCCATAAGGATAAGCCACATTTCCTTACAGTCTGTCAAATCAGATGGTAGAAAATGTAGTTTGAGTGTGTGTGTGCGCGCGCGCGTGTGTGTGTGTATAAAGGGAACATTTACGGAAACCATAAAGACATGAATAACAAGTGTTTTACTTTTGCAAGAATCCACTATTTTTTTTTAGCTAAAACTTCAACACTATGTACAGTGACAAAAACAAATTCAATAAAAAGAATTTGAAGTAGTTTTAATTTTTTCTAAAAAAATAAAAGTTGTCTTGGTTTTGGACTGAAGCTACGTTCATGGACTGAATTTGTTCTGTTGGACCTGCAGAATGAGAAGTTGAGAGGCTTTGCTCGAGGCCTGGAGCCAGAAAGGATCATCGGCGCCACAGACTCCACAGGAGAACTCATGTTCCTTATGAAATGGTTTGTCAAAGCAAACTGCCACTATTTTAGTGACACTGTAGTGAGAAAGTATTTACACCCCTGACAGATTTCTTTTGGTTTTGCTAATTTTTCTCTGTTTGGTGTCGAACAAAGACAACTTGAGATTATACAAGAAAAACTGTTCTCAAAGGATTTCAATTATTAAAGGCAAAGGTAACCAACCTGACCCTTTGTAAAAAAAGTATTTGCTTCAAGTCCATATGGCAGCAACAATAAATGTTTATGCCAAGTGGCAGTGAGCCTTTTATTTTTACCCTGGAGGAATTTTCATCCTGTCGACTCTATTATCGCAGAATTGTTCAGTTCAACACCTTTGGAGGGCCCAGTTAAAGTCGGCAGCATCTCAACTTGGACAGCTCCAAAACTTTCAGAGGTGGATTTACTGGTGTGCTTCAGATCCTGCTAAATATCCCAAACGCATTTGAGCAAAGAAAAACAACCCCCCCACCCCCAAAAAAAATATCAAAAACCACCAGAAATCTCTTCGGTGGGGAAAATGCTATAAAACCTGTTTGTCTTTGTGACATCGGTTAACTCAGTCTGCGGGTTTTACAGGAAACACTCCGACGAAGCCGACCTGGTGCCAGCAAAAGAGGCCAACGTGAAGTGTCCTCAGGTGGTCATCTCCTTCTACGAAGAGAGGCTCACCTGGCACTCGTATCCATCGGAGGACGAGAAAAAAGACGACAAGAACTAAGGCGGACGAGGTAGCAGGGCTGGGGAAGAGGAAGAACCTTTTGAACTCCAGTGTGATTTAGAGAAAGAGAGAGAGAGAGAAAAAGACCAGCAAGACCTTGTGGACTCATTTGTCGTTTTTGGTGTAGTTTCACTCATCTGATTCTCCTTTTTATGTGGATGTAATCTAAATATATACGCTTCAGATTTGCCTGAAAAGTCAGAGCAAAGGAAACAAAGCAACACAGCAGTTAATTTTCGGAAAACATTCCAGTGGTTTTTGCTTTGGATACCGTTTCCTGTCTGTGTATCATGTTTTCTCCCCCCCCCTTGTGCGCTTACGGAGCGCTACGTTTAGTTCTGAGGTGGACGTTTTCACTGTAATTGATCCCCAGTATTTTTGAAAGATACCGTTCAAAACCGACAGCAGTTGATGTTGGGGTGTTTTTCTTTTCCCAGTTTCCAAGACAACCAATGTGGGTTTGATTACTGGTTTGTTTTTCCACTATGTAAGCAAATGCGAATTTGCCGGAATTCTTTTTTTTTTAAGGTGCCTATCGGTTACAAAATACTGAGTTTAAAAATTGAGTACAATCTGTTTTATTTTTTAAAAAGTTTTGGGATGAAAAAGAGCCAAACCAGGCAGGTTTTCCTCATTTTGGATTTCAATCTGACTGAAAAAAAAATAATATAGTAACGTGATTAGTGATGTGACTTTATTTGGTGTTTTACTTGTTTACAATCAGAGTTTTTTTTTTTAACTAATGATTTTTGGGGGTCATTTAAAGGTGTGTATTGACTGCAGGAATCCGGGTAGTTTTCTGGGGTACCGTCATTCTTTTATTTGTAACAACTGGGGGCCATATAAGTACACAAGTAGAAATGTACCACATTATAGTAGTGAATAAGTACAGGTACGTAGTAACCTGAGCCATCCAGGTGTGACTGTGTGATGGGGAGATGCTTAGCATTTCTTTTTTTTTGTTGAATATTTCCAGCATCCAGACACCTCCCAGTTTAAATCTCTTAACGGCTCATGTTTACATGAAATTGTTCCAACAGTGGTGAGGAATATTTGTAATTCAAGCCCAGTCACTCATGTTGAATGTCAGTTTTACACTGCTTACATTCAAAACTAAGTTTAGTTCTCTTTCAGCGTGTAACCACTCAAAGAGAGCAAACCAAATTCTGTTAAATTAATTGGTTTTAGGGTTATTGCTATGAACTGATTCTTTTTGTCTGACACGAGTTGTTTTTAAACGATAAAATAAAAGCAACAAAACTGTCAGATCAGAGCTGTATTTGTCTAATTTCAGTGTGTCAATATTCTGTTTCCAGCGTTTGAAATTCATTTGTAGCAAGTGGGAGTTGAACAAATCAGACAATGCGGGATTATTATTCGTTGCAGTGTATCTTCCAGTTTTATTATTTTATGAAAACTTGTGCAAGCAGAGCAGTGACCCCCCCCCCTGCGTTAGCAATGTGATTTACACCCCACAGCAGGCAAGGGTATCGTAAAACCTTCTGTTCTGGGTTGCGTAGTCGAAACACACCTTTAGCTGCTTTGCTCCAAATTGTTTGGTGTAAGCTTACAAATCATTCTGTGAATAATTTGTTCATTGTAATCTTGCTAGTGTTTTTGTTATATTCATCACTTTTGGAAAATAAAACCAATTTTTGTTACAAGACTGTTTCCAATCACTTTAACGTCTGTGGGATGAGAACCAATTCCTGAAGTGCCAGTAATAAGTCATTAGCAGTATATATTAAGTAAAAGTGAATAGAAATGCATTTAGTATGAAATTATTGCTAATTATTTACATGTATCAAATGTTTGAAGGAAAATTGATAAAAAATGAGCAGATTCTGATTAAATAGGTATATGTACTTTTCTTAATTTACAAATTTAAATGTGAAATTCATTAAAATGTATAGGTAGCATGGTAAAACCAGACTGTTTCAGTGTTAAACTGAAACAGCACTTTTAATGTTTATCAGTATTTGTAACGGTCCCTGTTGAAATTATATACACATTTTAAATTCATTGAAAAATACATTTAATGCTCTTTATTAAATGTCTTCTTTACCGGTAATAACTGCAATTTGAAGTCGCTACAATAGTGTTTAATTACTGAATGACGTATTTCAGTCATTGTGTGCAAAGTCACACCATGTGAAGAGTAAACTGTACCTTTCTCCAGTCAGGGGGAGGCTGGTTCCCGTCTCCAAGGGGACAACGGCAGGTTGCAGACATATTATACTGACTACTGACCCTCTTGCACAAGCTCTCTGCGTGTCCAGAGTTGGCGATTTCAGGCACATGGCGAATCCAATCATCTATACATCTTTCCCCCCTCCAACCCAAAACATCTTAATTCAGGACTCTCGCAGTAATAATTCATATTCAAACCGTTGTGGAACCTCCACAGAACAAAGTCGACACCTGCAGATGTGGAAAAAGCATCTTTAAATCAAGCATGATTAGTACATGAGTCACAGGTGAAAATAAAAACACTTTATTTAATTAATAAAAACAATTCTTGATTGCCAGCAAACATCCGAAAACTGGGAACTACAATCCAGACTCAAAGCAGAGAGTGCGACCGTTATGGAGACATTAAGACAAACTACAGAAAAAAAACAAACAGGAAAATATTTACAGAACAAGACAGACAAAACAAAAAAAAAAAGAGAAAAAAGTGCACTAAGTAGTAGCAGTACTTAATAGTTGGTGTTGCACTGGGTTACATTAGAGTGAATGTTAACCAGAGATTCATGCCTTAATATCACATTTAATGACAGACATTTCTCCTTTTGAACATTTTTTTTAATTCGGACATCGTCTCAGTGTTGCGAGTTCTGCTTTAGCCTCTTGTAAATATTTTCGCCCAACTGCTAGCCGCAGCGATAGGCCCGTTTTTTTTCTTCTATTTTCACACAAGCGCACCGACACACTTCATTCAAACAGACGAGTAATAGCACTTCTACTTTGAGAACATTCCCTCCCTCCATGTTCTCAAAATCCTTTTAAAGTGAAGATCATGAGTTTTAAATGAAGGCATTCGAATTTTTAAGTGGCCTCAACACACACCGTCACATTTATCTTTTTACCTCACAACTCTTCTCCAAAAAAAATAAAAAACACTCAAAACACAGGATCTGTAGGACTAAAGCCAACTACCCGGCTTCACAGCAGTTAAATATTTGCTTCAAGTTCATTCCGGATGTGGAAAATCTGCAAATAAGTTAAAAATAAACAGGACACAGCAAAAACGATACCGACCGAACCTGCTTTGTTGTAATGGTTAAAATGAGGCATCGATGTGGGAAATAATAAAAAAATAAAATAAAATAACGATGACCAGTCAAATAATACTGTCAAAATGTTTGTCGAGTCAAAATGTTCAAATTACCAATGAACTTCAGCGACTTATTTCAACTGTTTACTTCTGTGAATTTAGATGATCGCACCTTACAGCTAATGAAAACCTTCATGTTCGGTTTCTTTAAATTATTTGACTCCATTTGACCACTTCCTCCTGAGCCTAATGAAAACACTTGTGACATGGCTTCTGGGTCAGTCCTACTTATGTATATATATGTGTGTGTGTGTGTGTGTGTGTGTGTGTGTGTGTGTGTGTGTGTGTGTGTGTGGTGGCTCTCTCGCCATTGACTCCAGCCTTGTGCTGTGTTACCTCTGTATATTCCACACCATTTTCAATTTCAGTTTTTCCGTCCACTAAACTTTCCATTAATTATGCTTGGAAACTTCACTGTTCCTTATTTAGATGATCAGCACAATCTAACAAATGGCCGTTGCCCATAACCAGATCCTGACATAAGACTTATGAATTGCAAACTGTAATTATTCTTATAAAATTACATTCAAATTATTGTACGATTCAGAACTTTTGTTTTCATTCGTTGTAAATCATAATCATCAAAGCTAACAGTTAATAGAAATAAATGGTTGAAATATCTCACTATGTATGTAGCAAATCTGTATAATTTATGATTGAAATTTAATTACTTAAGAAAATGTCCTTTTAAATTCCATCTTAATTGATGGAGCTGCGCCTATAAATGTAATAATCTGTGTCAGCCGAAGTCGGATGAAATGGTACAGTACAGCTTGATGTGAAAGGTTTTATCAACACAGACGGTAGGAGGGGGAAGGAAGAAAAAAAAAAGGCTAGACCTATAACCCTGCTTATTCTACACATTATAAACAGTTAATAAGCGCCTTCCTAAATGCAGCCCCTGGATTTAAACCTGCAGCGAGGGAAGAGCGACAGAAACGGCAAAATGCAGACCAAGCCAAGCCTTTTAAAAGACAAATTACAGTGCTATGTATAATTCATAAGGAACTCGATACATTTTGCAATGCGGCGCGCCTCGTCCCAGAAATATCTCTCGGCTCCTCCTGCAGGACCTGGTGGGCCGGCTCTCCAACTCTCCGCCTCGGACGTCTCATCCCAACCATCTGACTCCCACACGTCAAACTCCGGCGTTTTTCTATGTTTAGGTGCCTCCCACAAATCGACTCAAAAAAACTAGACCTTGCGGTACAAACCTACAGAGTAAGAGTGCAGCGTTTGAGCTTTTTGGACTTGTACGGGTTCAGGTGATCAGGTGCCGCCCTACAACCTCTGGTTAGTACAGGTGTTAATGGCATTCTAAGACAATGTACTTCCTTTAGCCTTTGGTTTCTCGTCTCACAACTTCAGGTGCTGATCTTTGCCTTAAGATCTACAACTTAAAAGCAATTCCTAAAAGTCTCCAGGGTGGGATGTGAGCCTTTGATAGTCCTTTGAACCCTTTTAATCCACAGGTATTCCCAACCATGCATGTTAGTTTAGCTCTCCTGACGTCGGTCCATTCTTCCACCCGACTCGCCTCCATCCCAAGTGGTTTGGTGCAAAAGGAACGGGAGCAGCTATTTCTTCTTCTAGTAGCTCAGATTTGTCCCTCAAATCCCTCCCCTTTTTTTCTGGTCTAAATAATGAAACGCCGGTTCTCGAGCCAAGAGCTATTCCGTTTCAGAGTTGTTTCTAGGAAAAAACACAGGAAGAGAATGAAAGAGGAGAAACTAACCCAGGGAGGAGGAGGAGGAGGAGGTGGAGGAGCAAATGCCGTTTCTCTTCAACAGAATCTTCTTAAAGGAAAAAAAAGGCATCTCTCTTGCATCTTGCACAAATCGGACTGATTTCGCAAAGTGATAGAATAACCAGCAGTCTCTCTGCGCTCACTTCTTTTTGTCCTTCTGTTTTTTCTCGGGTTTCCTGCTCTGCTGCTGCGTGGCGGCGGCGGTGGCGGCGGCCGCCCCGCCACGGGGCGCGATCAGCACGCTGCCGTCGGCGCCGTACTGCAGGCAGAACTCGCTCGGGGGGAAGGGCCGGCCCTCGTCGTCCCGCAGCTGACCGAAAACCTCCTGGCACAGGCTCTGCATCTTCTGCTTCAGCTGCCGGATGGAGCGGATGAACTCCACCTTCTCCTTCAGCAGGCGCGCCTTGTCGCGCCGCAGGTCCTGCACGCCCTGCTCCAGGTTGATGATGGTCTCCAGCTTGCGCTTGCGGCAGTTCTGGGCCGCCATCTTGTTCTTGCCGCGCCGGCGGATGTCGCGGATGAGGGCGAGCTGCGCCTCGCTCAGGTGGTGCTTGGCCAGCAGCTCGTTGAACTCCTCCACGGGCAGGTTGACGATCTTCTCGTTGGAGAAGGGGATCTTCATGGCGCGGGCGCGGCGCTCGTCGCGGCTCGAGTGCTTGTCCAGCAGGTCCTGGGACGGCTGCAGCTTCTTGTCGCGGCTCGCCTTCTTCCCGGCCGGCAGGAGGAGGTCCGGGCGCTCGGGGAGGCCGGGGGAGAGCGGCACGTTGTAGGTGTGGTTGTGGCTGATGCCGTCCAGCTGAGGGAGGCCGGTGAACTGGGAGAGGTCCTGGAAGCTCATGCGGCAGAGCTTGCTGTACTCGGGCTGGTAGCCGCCCACCGCGCCCTCCTCCGTCTCCGCCGCCGCCGCCTCGGAGTCGGTGCTGTACCCCACCGCCCCCTCCTCGGAGAAGTTGGCGGAGGTGGAGGACGAGGAGGCCGCCGAGGAGCAGGAGGTCTCGGAGCTGCTCGGCGAGGCCGGGCTGCGGCTGGAGTCCAGCGAGAGGCCGGAGTCCGAGTCGAGCTCTTCCTCCAGCTGGGACGCCTGGGCCTGGCTGAAGCCCTCCTCCATGGCCAGGTCCAGCAGGCTGATTTCGTCCAGCATGGACTCCTCCAGGAGGGTGGTGAAGGGGTCCGGCAGGCCCGGCGCCGACGTGACGTTGCTGCCGGAGCCGTTGACGGGCGGCAGGAAGACCCCCGTCAGGTTGGTGGCTCCGAACGTGGAGTTGATGTTGGTGGAGTTGCCGGAGGAGAGCCGGAGCAGGCCGGTCCGCGGCGCCGCGCCGACCGAGTCCAGCTGGGGGCTGAAGATCTGCGGGAAGTCCTGGCTGCAGCTGGGCAGGGAGGCCTGGTGAAGGCTGACGTCCTGGTTGATGGGCGTGGCGCGGTCAGAGAGCCCGAAGGTCCCGGCGGCGGTCGGCTCCGCCGGGCTGCTGCTGGCGTTCCCGCTGTCGGAGGCGCTGCTGTTCACGTCCATCGCCTTCAAGCAGAAACAACAGGAGAGTGTACGTCCAAATTTGTGTTCGACTGGAACAAAAATAATGCAGCTCAAGGCACTTGAGATTTTGTTTAAATACAATGTTGTTTAAATAAAAACTTCACAATAGATTTGCTGTATATTTTTGATTTTCTCAGCTAAATAATGAATTTTTAACAAATGACTGAAATGTACAAAATCTTCAGATTTTTGTGAAAAAGTGATCCATCAATTATAAGACAGTGGTTTTTTTTTGCGTCGATTGTTTTTATTTTTTAGTTTAAGCTCGACAACAGGAAGTCGCTTGCCATGTCAATCTAGTGGAGCGACTAAGTGCTTTTGAGTTAAAGCTGCTGGGTGTTTGTGGTTCACTTAAGATAAATGCAGAACATAATTTTAGAAATGAGAAAGACAGTAAAATTTAAGTGTATATATTGTTTTAAAAATGCCTTAAGTATAATTTATACAATCCAATATATAAACAAAATGTGTAGTGTATTTTTTTTATTTATTTCTCGTAACATGTTTCCAATTAGACCTTCTTTAACCCGTCGTTGATTTTTTTGTTTTGTTAATCAAACACACCAAGTCTTCATTAATCCTAAAAACAGTCAAACTCAGCCTACCTGCAGCTCCATGATGGCCATGATGTCCTGCCACTGCTGCTCCAGGTCTAACTGCGGCTCTGCTGTGGGCATCTGTGGAGCCAGAGCGAGACCCTGGGAGGTGGAGGGAACTTCCTCATTGGAAATGGATGCGTCCTGGTTACCGACGGGGACAGGAAACTAATCAGAGCATGCGTAGACGGTAACACAGAAATATACGTTTGACGTTACAAGGGAAGCGTTTCGCAGAACTTCAATTCAGCTGCAGACGTTGCGTCGTTACCTCGGCTTCTTCTCCAAAAGGGAACGTGGCCTCCAGCAGCCTCAAGCACTCCTGCAGTGACAGTGAAGTCTGTGAGCCAAGAACTGGTGGCTAACAACAATAAAACACAGACAGGTGCGCTACATTAGTGCTTCTGTACCTTAAGGTAAAAAAAAAAGAAAAGAAAAAGCGTCTCTCTCATAACTGCCCCTTTTGGAAAGAAGTAAATTGCAAATTATTCAAAATGAACCTCGTTATACATTTTGTTTTAAAAAAAAATTTATGAGGTTGCTGTGGTGGCGCAGGGGGCAAAGCACAACCCATGTATTGAGGCTTTAGTCCTTATGCCAGTGGTCGCAGGTTCGATTCCCAGACTGGTGATATTTGCTGCATGTCTTCCCCCTCCTTCACAAACCTCTTTCCTGTCAAAACTACTTTCAAATAAAGGCCATTAGAGCCAACAAAACCTTTAAAAACAATGTTTTTTGACCCTATGATCTGTGGTATTTTTACTCCAGTTCATCATGCTGTGGGAATCTCACACCAAGCCCAGCCTACATGCCTAATTTTAGCTACATTCATGCCAAACAGTTGTTGGAGGGGGTGTGTCACTTTTAAAAGGTTGACCCCGCAATCAACATCAACTTTGGTCCAAATCCAGATTGGTTTTTCACAACCAGAGAGCAAGTGTAGAATCACGTTAGGTAGTTGTAACGTGACAAAATATGACTAGGAGTAACATAACTTCACCAAATATTCAGAAATGAACGCCAATCGTCCGTCACCAAAGATAAAAAAAATAAGAAAACATTTTTTTTGCAAGAACCTTCTTAAAACCAGTTTCACATTTACTAAAACCTCACACTCAACCGACAACTAAATATCCTACCCCTCAATGCTGGACTCGTTTCTTTTTGTGTCGTGTCTCAACGTACTTGCTCAGGAATGCTCTCTCCAGTCTCTCCGTCCACCGGCTGGGACCCCTGTGAGTTTATCCCATTTCTCCAGCTCTCTTGTTCATCGTTGACATCTTTGCTGTCCTGTGTGTCGGGCTTCTCCTCCTCCGTGTCCTTCTGACGGTTGCTGTAGCTGAACACTTCTCTTCCTGCTCCAAGGTCGATGTCCTGTCGCCATAGGATGTCAATCAAGTCAATGTCCTAAAACAGAAACGAAGGAAACTCTTAAAAACCGTTCCGCGCACCAGTGAAACTACAATCAGAGAACTTGAACAGATTTTGGTTGTGTCACTGTTTTCGTTATTTTATCAAGCTGTAAAAGACCTACTTTTGCATATTTTTTGTTTTTTTGAATAAAATGTGTTTTTCAGTGCTGACGAGTTCTTCTAAGGGCAGATCGTGTAACAAGAATCAGATGGTTCAACCATGTTAGAAACATTTTAGCACGGTGGTTATTCTTGTGATCCAGCAAAAGAATAAACAGAAATTTTCAGCTATGTGTAACATGAATGTTTTACTGTATCACTGCGATTCAATGGGGGAACAAAAACAACGAAGCAGTGATTTACGTGAGGCAAGTAAATTTTAAAAAGCTGGAAATTTAAAGATTTAGAGCTAAATTAACTGGCATGAATGCTAAAGTTGCCCCTGTAAGGGTGCAAACGTCACCAACAGCTGAATGTGACTCCGCTGGTTTGACTTGAAATAGATTTTTAAAAAAAAGAAAAAAAACAGCCAGGAAATGCGGAAGGTAGAAGAAAACTGATTTTAAATATCAGTTCATATTTTTAGTTTTTTTGTAAATCACAAAAGATGCAACATTTTATAAACCAAAACTGACAAAAATAAACAATCATGCTACTTTATAAGTTTTTAAAATTTGTGTCATTTTGTACTTACAGGCACAACTCAAAAGCTAAAATATAAAAATGGTTATTTTAGGTCATCAATCAATATCAATACCAAATGATCTGTTTCAACATGTTTTATTTGTCTCAAATTTTATGGTCGTCTCTTGCAGCGAATGAAAACCCGAAATTGTTTCTCAAAAAATGTGTTCATTATGTCTGCCCAAGCATTGAACTGAATACGGTGCAGCCAACTGTCATTGATACGATTCACAAAGAAGGGTTAGCTACAAGTACATAAATGGAAAATGCAGTGGAAGAAAGACATGCAGTGGGAAATGATGGACAAAAATCCAGACATTTTGGAAATCAAGGTTCCAGAGTGTGAAGGGAAAGGGAGAGCCACAGAATGCTGACTGACGTCCAGTGGGATATTTCTGCAGCCCATCAGGATCTGGGCTGTCCTCTGCTGTGTTGGTCCACTGTGTTACTAAAGTCTACAGTCAGTGCAATTAACTTACAGGGAAATTTTACAGAACTTAACGCTGACAAGTGGTTTGGAGATGCTATTTCAGTTTTCTATCAGGACTTTAATTCTGCCCACCTAGTTCTTAGATGGACATACGTCTCATTAGGCCTACATTTTCATTTCCACACCCTTAAATTTTATTGCGCTTATATAAAATTTTCATGCTCTTGGAAACTGAATTTTGGGTTTTTGTTGGCTTTGGACCATATTTGTTACTGTGTCAAATGAATGCAACAATTTAACTTGAATCTCTCTAAATAAAAAAAAACCCACAAAAAAAAACACCCTCTTGCGTCTAACCCTAAAACCCGTAACCATGGCGTCGTACCTCTTTGCTGAGGTCATCATTGCCGCCTCTGCTGCCCTGCTCCTGGTTTCCGTCTGGGGCCACGGCTCCCAGGCTGCTGTCTGCTGCGTTCAGGTCGTACGTGGATTCAGGCGCGCCGCCGCCTCCCCTCATGGCCGGGGTAGCGTCGATGTTGCTAATGTCCTCTAGGCCGGCCCCATTGTCCAGGGTTAGGCCGGGGCTGGACTGACCGCCTGCGGACACCACCGTCTCGGAGTCGCGATGCACTAGCCAGGTGTTGAGCTCGGTACTGGGCACGGACAGGCGATCCAGCTGGCGCACCTCGTTCAGCAGCCGCCGGGTCGTGAAGAACTGGTCCAGGTCCACACTCTTCGGATGGATCCCATAGCCGTCCAGCGTGTTGCGCAGGTTGTGGAACTGGGTCTGTGTGTAGGCTGAGCTGGGCCCCAGGATGATCTCTCTTAACGGGGGCAACTGATTGCTTAGATACGTGTCGACGTCCACCCGCACCCCAATGAGACTCAGAAGGATGGTGAACTGAATCAGGCCCTCTGTGAAGTACTTTTTCAGGTAAAGCATTTCTTTACAAAGGAACAAAAAAATGAAAGTAAAAAAGTAAAACAAAAGCGGGGGCGACTACTTGTAATCAATAACTCTCTGCTAAAACTAAGGGATGAAAACTGATACAAGAACATAGAAGTGGTTGAGGAAGGCAAAAGTGTCTGAGAGTTAATTTAAAAGGAGCTCAGGTTCCAAGATCAGGTTTCCACTTCTCAGAAGAGTTTCTTCAAAGAGTTATTATCTCCCCATTCCTGCCAAATAGAAGAAATTACATTTTAAAGAATTTCAGCAAAATTACCCATGTAATTTAAATTTGCATAAATTTAAATAAACAACAGCAACAACAAAAAAAACAAAGGCTATCTGAAAAAAATTATATGCAACTTTAGTGAACATAAGAAGGTTTTCATTTCACCACCCATTCAAATTACAAAAGTGTCGTCTCTGAGGTAGAAACATGACGGTTTCAGAGGGAAGGTTGAAGGTCTAAGTGGTTTGGTTTAGTCAAAGCATCAAATTCTTCACTCAGAACTACCCTGAAATGAATAAATCAAGGCCAAATAAATCAAGGCCACTCAAGCAGTTCTCCTTTAATAACGTGGAGCAATAAATAAACAAACAATTCTAAGGCAAAAAATAAATAGGAATTATAATCTAATATGTACAACATAAGGACTTTTTAAAGGAGGTATGTCACTTATCAACATGTCTGCAGCTGCTGTTTGTGCTTCGATCACCTGCCTGCTGATCACTGAACAGGTTGTGCCATCGCCCTCAAAAACAACTTTGTATTTGCTATTTGAATTTTCAAGAATTTTGGAGAATAACCTAAAGGAATCATATCTAGAATACTATTTCATTAAGTTTTTTTTCTTTCTTTATAAAAGAAAATTGATTATCAATGTTTAATTTTCTTCATTAGTGAAATAAAACAAAAAATTTAAAAATATATACACACAGAAATATCACACTAGCCTTACTTTCTTAGGGACAAATACTGGATTCAAAAAACGTGATTGGTCCTTCAGATAAAAGTGTTTTTGCTTATTATTTCCTTTCGCTAATCAATGACATTAGTTGAGTTACAGACACTAAAGTCATAAAATGTGGCTGATGGTTTGCTCAAACTAAAATTAAAAGCCTTGTAGTTTTGTCACAGCATAAAACAATTATAGCATTCCAGACCTATTGCAATCAAGTTAAAGACAAAGAAATAAAAAAATGCAAGGACAACAATATGGAAGTAGGAAAGGATGAATTAACATACAAATTTAGCAGATTAATTTAATGTCACTCTTATTCAGAAATCCAGACTAAATTTTTTTTAAAGAGAAATATTTATGCCAAAAATCAACTGATTTGGTTGAGAAAAACGTCATTAAAAAATAACTAGCATGTCAATAATTGGGCATTGTAAAAATACACTCAAATTTCTCTACTGTGAAACCTCCAATCTGAGGAAATTAAAGCATTCCTCAAAACCATAAAACAAAGCCAATGTAAGAGCAAAAAATATGAACAATATAAGACATAACTAAGCAATTTAAGAGATATGCTGAAATATCTCGACATATTAAACACTTTTTAAGGCCTAAATGGTAGATCTAGACATTGTAAGACTTGTGAACGTTTTAATTCCTTGTTGCATCAGTCCACACACTCCAATCACTCAGCTTTCAAACACTTAAGACAGCTTACCTACCCACACTTGCATTAAACACATTATAGGAGAAGAAAGAAAGAGCAGGACTTGCTAACCACTTCATCCTAACAGACCAGGAGGACTCATGTCGGATCGCACCACGCTGTTGATCTTCATTTTAAGACATTCGGCAGAGAAGATAAGATGAGCACAGAGATTCAGGCATCACCCCACCCTTGACAGGACAACTACTTCTTCTGGCTGCTGCTGAAGGTGAACGAGGGAGTCCAGATAGCTAACGCGACTGGCTCTGACACCCTCCAACAGCGACGCTGGGTGTCCGGCGGGGTCCCTCCCTCCCTCCTCCAGCACAGCTGCGCCTATCTTTGTCCTTCCAGCTGGGGGCTTACCCACTGATTCACGACCAGCCACCGCTAACACACGTCTATAACCTCCTTCTGACGCTACATAAAGTAACCGTTTTAAAACCTTTCGCTGCTTTACTCCAATTTCTCTTTCGCCAGAAAGTGGCAGGGTCCCTCTGCTAATATTTACTTTCTCCCTAGCTAGTGTCAAACAATCTCCCTAGCAACAAGTGGGGAAAATATGAGTGACATGACAGTTCAGCCATTCAACGGACTCAACTACTATGATGTAACATGACTCCAGCGAGTCCAGACCAATAAGAATACGTCGTAGGCGGGGTTTAATGAACGACGCGACAGTGATACGGGAAGTCAAAAATTACACTGTTAGCCTTGAGCTAGTTTACAGCAAACTAATTTAAGTCATTTTAAAATGAATTGATATTGAAAACAAATTACACCCGGCTTCTGATACACAAATACTATTATTTGTGTATTAAACAATGTGTCGTTGTGTCGTTAAACAATGAAGCCCATGTATCGGTCAACGTGACAATTCGTTAAAACCGTTAAATTATATACTTACGCATGAAGATTTTGTAACCGTGTCTTCATGCCCACATGTCGACTAACACACCAGATCAGTCATTTAATCCGCTAGTCACTATAAGTTCCACTGAGCTGCTATCCTTACTGAATGGCCCACCATGACTTGCAAAATCACTCGCTACCGCGGCTAGCCTAGCCCAAAACACGCGTACACACGGAGCATGCGTAGAACATTCTAGTGGTAAGCTTTCATCAGCTGACGGAAAATCCCCTCCGCCCCCAGCGTTATTTAAGTCTGGTTTAGTTTATATAAGAACTATTAACAATATAACCTCGTTCGTGTAACTATAATATCATAATATAGTAGTCAAAAAAATGTTAAACCAGGAAAAAAATCAAAAAGGTTCAATGATTTTTTTAAAGCGTACACTCGTGGTCAACATGCATTTGTATTAAGACAAAAAAACCTTTTACAAAGCAATAATGTACCGAGTGAAAGTGAAAGCTACAAAACAATGTAAAGTGGTACCATAGAAATCAATCTCAATAATCATAACGTTTTCAGTAAACGTTCAAATTTACTGTAGATGCTTACTGTATCACTCATAAGTAGTTGATACAGTAAACATATTTTCAATGTTTATTCCAATTAATTTAGAGGAATATAGCTTACTGTTGATGTAAAACCCCAAATCCATTCCTAGGGTCCATTCCAGTCGTTTGGGTGAGAGGTTGGATTGTCCTAGATAAAGCTCCAGGTAATTCAAATGTTTAAGGGAATATCTGAGACCAAGTAACCTAACAGCCACATTACAGTACCATGTCAGGAAGCTGGAGGCCCTGAAGGGAACTCATGAATACATGGAGAGAACATGCAAAAAGATCCAAAGCCAGAATATTAGCCTGACTGTCTTCATCATGGGAACAGGAGTGTGTATAGGGTAAGCCGTAAAAGGTCATCACAAAAGAAGCTGGCTCGTCACAAATGGAAAGTTCTATGGAAGGAACGTATAAATGAAAAAATATATAAATTTATGTGAAATAAATGATTGATTTTCATTTTCTGAAGCAAATTAATGAAAGAAAACAAACTTTTGTAAGATATTTATTCACTAAGATGTGCCCAATCATCCCTGCTTTAACTGAGATTACTGTAGCTGCTGTCTGTAACACCACTTGATTTCACACTGCATCTAAGTTGCTCTACTCCTTCCACTGAAAATCTTGGTTACAATAACAGCAAAAAAAACCAAAACAAAACTATAGTCATGTGTTTATTTATTTAAGCAATGCTTTAATTGTTTTGACAAATTACAAAACCACAGAAGTTCAAGTTAAATATTCTTTATTCCTCTTTGCAGATCAGAACATAATACATCTGCAGGGTTCACTAAATATTCACCCCCATAAGGTTGACTGGTCTGTTGTTGTATCTCTTTGAAATGTTGGCTTCAATCTGCAGAAACAAAACGACCAACAGATTACAGAGAACCTTGAAGTTGTATTCATTTTACTGCAGTTTTCCGTTTATCTCGTTCATTTACTTGAACGAGGACCTGTGACTTTCCGTGGCCTCCCCCGCTGGGAAAGCACCGACACCCTGTGATCCTAAATAAATGGGGAATGTAATCTCATACCAGTTTCTGGAGTTCCCGGGTGCGTCCTGCCAGCAGGTCAACACGAGGCTCCAGTCTGGACTGCTCCTGAAGGGCTTCCTCTCTCCTCTCAACCATGGTGGCAGCTTTCAGCACCAGGATGTCTGCCTGCTTCAGCTTCTGCCTCAGCATTTCTGACACACGCTCAACATACCTGAAGGCGTTTAACAAAAAGCACGAGGAAATTAATGTTATGAACCAGAGATACAGCGTGAGCTTTTGTTTCACTTTTCACAATTTGCAGCTGTTGACATTACTTTTAGCTGACTTCATTTTAGTTTAGTCATACCACTCATACCAGCTTCAAAGCTCAAATTTAAGCAAACCTCACTTGTTTGGCTCTATCCAGTTATCTGGAATCAAAAAAAAAAAAACACCTTTCTGATGTTGCTCATCGTACCTCGGTGAGGCCTGGATCATGAACAGGTGCTGCATCCGGAGCGAGGTGAGCCGGCCCAGAAGCTCCTGCACCTGGGATAGCAGCTCTTGGACGTGTTCTCGGGTTTGTCTCTGGATGATGGTAGGAGCCAGCTGAAACTGGCTCATGGACACTATGTCGCCCTCCTCTCTCATCTCGGTGACCCGCTGGGTGAGGAACCCCTCGAGCTGCAGCAGCACACAAAACCGGAGCAAAACGTAGTAAAATACTAAAATAAAAAGAATCATTGAGGAGAAAACACTGATAATTCACCTTGAGATTAGACTCATTAGATTAGTTCATTAGACTTGCGCCCTACAAACGTATCCTTGCACCTTGAACGTTTTCTAAATACTTTCACATTTGAACCAAAATACCTTTATTAGGATCTTATGTCGTCGACCCACTTAAAATAAGTGCTATACATCATTGTGCAATAAAGATAACCAGTTGAAGGCAGAGCATAATTTAGAAATCAACTAAAGTGATTGTTTTATTATTTTTTATATTTGACAAATAAAACTTTGGAAAGTGTGAAAATCTAAACTCAGCCAAAGTCGACCATTAAAAGACCTTCCTAGAAGCTGAAGAATCACTGATGAAAAACACTTTTAAAGACGACACAGACCACCAGCTGTTTGGAATTTAAAACATGAAAAACTGACATTTTCAGCGAGCTCATTAGTTTGATTTAGATGTGGATGACAGAATACAGTTTTACCTCCATGAGCTCATCAATGAACTGGCTGCGTGACTGGGAGTTTTCCAGGATGCTCAGAGCGTCGTCACCCCTCGCCACGCCCTCGGGACCTGAAGGGAAACACACTTTGTTCTCTGGTTCTTGCAACTTATTTCCTTAGATTCATCGTGGTCGTCATTTAAGAACAGACTTACAGTCGGTGCCTGTATCGACAATTTCTATTTCGAGTGGAGCCGCTTCGCCGTCACCCCAGTCGATGCCGCCTGCTCCGCTTTCCTGATGAAGCAGACCAGAACAGTCACTGACATGTCCACGTGTGGCGAAAAGCTTAATCTGTCCTCATTAAACGCCAAACAACTGGAATCTCTTTCACTTCTAAAGAAAGATAATGAAATGTTTTTTTCTACAAAGCTTAGCAGCACGACTGACAATAGTTCTGGTACTCATAAAAATAAACTCCTTCACATGGCATTGATTTTTCCCCATCAATAATAAAAACCTGTCACAGTGAAATCATGCTGCTGCAATGCAGGATGAATTAGTGTTTTTCATGTATTTTTACAAAGTGCAGACAGTTCTGTCATTGCACACATGATAACTCAGCACAGCCTGCAGAGTAATCATGTGCTAAACCTAAAAATATTTCAGCTTATTCTTGTTTGTCTAACCTCAGATGTCGCCTCCAGAGAGATTCCCCAATCGATTCCTTCCTCCACTGTGATGCCGGCGGTCAGGCCCAGATCATCTGATGGTTTACTACCAAAATCTCCCCAATCAATCTGAAGCAGTTATTAATGTAGTAGGTCAATGACGGAACGTCACAATATGAACATGAGAAAGTAACATTTTAACTTTGTTTGGACTAGAGAGAAAAAAAATGTAATTCACTCAACTATGAAAGGAAAAAATAAAAACTCCCTAAGACAAAAACAGCTAACACTGTGATAATGTCAGATAAAACATACGTGACTCTGCTGTAAAATGATATCGATGAAACCAACCGTGTCCTCTGTCGCTGCATTGGGAGGGGCTTCCTCCACCGCCGGCCGTTCAACAAGGCTGGGGACTTTCCCCGTCCTCCACTCGTAAAACGTCACGTTCCCCGATTTCTGGCAGAACGTCAGCAGGGGCAGGACCGGTTCAGACCTTCGAGCAACAACATGCGAGCTCATAAATAAAAAGCTAAAAAGCACCTACATGGTTAATTCACCTGAACACAGCACATATTCACTTAGATCTAATGGAAAGCTTGGTGGTGTAGTCAAAGTGTGAAGAGTTTCCCCACAGAGTCCAGTGTATTCAACGATTAAATCAAGACAAGCAGGACACAGGGAATATTTTAAAACATTTCTAACAAAGCTTAGGAATTATTATATTTATCAAGTGTGTAAACTTCTCTGCTCAGTGTGCTCACGGATTGTGCTGTGCAAAAGTTTTTAGCCGCCCCACATTTCTTTTAGAATCTAGCTTTTAAAAATTCATCAGCAAGGCTTTCTTGTCTTTATCACAAACTTGATCTCATAGATACTCAACGCTGATTGAACAGAACATTTGGGACAAAATAAAAGGAATCTGAAGGATGTTCAAGAATACAAGAATGAAACAGCAAGTGAAATATCCAAAGACAAACTCTGACAATCTTCATAAAACCTGAATAATTATTAATTAAAGCTATTTTATAGGTAGTCTGGAAAGAAGGAAAAAAAAAAGAAGCAAACAAAAAAAGCTCCTCCAAATCCCAAAGAAATGACTCAAGCCAAAGCGAGTTGTAAACTGATTGCATCTCGATGGTAAACTCACCAGTCACACACAAAGTTTGTGAATGCAGCATAAAGCTGGATTTGCTCCTCTAACTTAGCTGCATCCTTCCCCACCTCCTCCAGGACTGCAGGCAAGTCTTTCACTAGAGCCTGAAGCTCTCGCCGAACATTTTCCCCCTGACAGAAAAGACACATACAAAAATGTATTAGGACCATAATAATTACAAGACTTGTTAGCACTGAATAAATTTATGAACATCGTTCATCCTTGCACTCACAGTGATGCCGTACTGCTTGCAGGCAGCATAGTAGCGTTCCCTCAGTTTGGCTGCTGAGGTCTGGGACTCCACCTCCCGCCTGCTGAGCTCCTGCTGCAGCTGCTTAGCTTTGGCGATCTGCTTCCGCAGAGCCGGCCCTTCGTAGCTCACGTTTCGGATCAGCAAGCTGGCCACCTCCGCTGGAACACGCGGCAGCACAGGTTTTGGAAATTAATTTAAGTCAGCAAAGCTACCGATGCGTCTTTAAAGCTTTTTCATCTCCATGCAGCTCGACATATGCACTTAAAAACTGTCTGCCAGTTTCAAACTAAGCAACACTTCTGCACTAAAGACAACAGATTTGATTTTTTTTAAATGCACTCACCTAAATAAACATTATCTGCTTCATAGAGGGACACAATCTCCTGCCAGTCCTATAAGCCCAACAGACCAAAGTTTTAATTTGTCTGACAAATAAATATTACTGCGCAAAAGAGTAAAGGTTTGACAGCAGCAGGTCATTTGAATCGCTTTACCTTCATTCTCTGAGAAGAATATCTGCCAAAGATGTTCTTTGATGAAGCCTCAGTTCCCTTTAGTATCTCCACTATTCTCAAACAGTGAAAGTAGTGGATGTCTGTTTGTGGAAACATAAAAAAAAAGGAACGGGGATTGATTAGGGACGTACAAAAACAGGCAAACAGCTTTCATGCTTTATGGTAGGAGCTCTTAAATCTATGGCTTCTGTTTGAGTGTTTAAAGGGTAAATATCACAATTTAGAGTCAGAAAATCTTTTGAATATTGAAATTATGAGATATTGTAAAAATCATAATCTGCCTTTCCAAATTTTTCAAAGACAATAACATCTCCTTTAACAACATAAGCTTATGTAGCCGCACCTCTCATGAAGCGAACGACATATATGGATGACATGTTGTGAGAAAATTACAGAGGGCGCTATTGAGTTTGAGTGTTGTGACAGAAGGTACCGTTGAAGTTACAACAGCGTCATGTAAAAGAAAAATAAGGAAAATAAGACTTGTCAAATTACAGCATGACTTCCTAATACAAAGTAGGTAAATATGATGATGTTTTTTGAGAAGAATGTGCTGAGGGAAAAAAAATCAGGTAAGAACTGCAGCAGAAATTACAATCTCCATTTAAATGCAGCCAGAATTTTAGAATTTCAAATTAGTTTTTGTTGAAAGCAGTTCAACAAAAGAAATGTTTTTTTTTTACTCAACTTCCTCCTCCTCACTTCCTAAATTACAATATAAATCTGGCACTGTAATTTTTTTTGTCTGAAAGAAAGTGTCTTTTCAGACACACCATGTCTTTGGTGACAGAGGGAAAAGTGAAAGTCTCAAAACCTACGGGATCCAGAGAGAAGCTGCTTGATCTCCTCGTTTTCAGGCATGTCCTGAATGGCAGCGTTGATCTTTTCTCTGACTGTTTTCACCATACTCTGCCACTTTATGTTGCAGTGACGCCGATCCACAAGCCAGTCTGCAAACACAAATATTTCAAATTATTTAAGACAAAGAATCTAGTGTCATACGAGTCACATACAGAAGTCATAGGATTTACTCCTGCAACAAAATACACATAAATCAGCACTGCCATTCAAACCTCCAGACTTTTAAAAAGCGGTAGGGAATTCAGCATGGAAATTTGGTCTTTTCAAACTTATTTATGTTTGGAAAATTCAAATGTTCCCTTTACTGAAAAGGACTATTTAAACCACAAACACAAATCTTCAGGTTCTGGACTGAAATTAGACGAAAAAGCAGCCAATTAAATAAAAAAATGTCAGAACTTAAAGTATCATAAAGTGGCGTACACTTTAAAATGTTAGCAAATATGAAGAAAACAATAATAAATGACTTCCACAGAGTGCTGTCCGTGGGATGTCTCACCTAACAGCTTGCTGGTCTGTATGTCGATGGGGAGATTTTGGATATTCTGGTGGAAAAATAAAACAAACAACCAAAACATCAGTACTTTTGACCTTTTCATTGTTATCTCTGCAGCAGGACTTGATAAGCAAAACGTAAAGAACAATGTAGCATAAATCTTCAGGAAAAGGTTAGATTCTTTCAGTTAATCCCTGGACTTTGGATGTATTATAACTAGCTAACGCATTAGCTAACAGGCTACTATTAAGAGTCGACTCTGAGAAAGTGCTTTTTTTTTAACTTACCTCCATTGTTTCTCCGACTGTTCAGAACAAAAACTCTTCTAGAATGTCACCATTTCATGCTGTTTAAACATTAATATCTGGAATTTTTGACGAAACTCAACAGGATCTCAGTGTTGATGTGACACGTTAGGAGAAGCTTCACTAATCAGAGACGGCGACGTTTGTTAGTCCCCCAAAATTAACCAATGACGTTGAAGTATACTGACGACCGCAGCTGATAGGTGGATGTATTGAAACCGCTTGACCGCAATACTTAAAAACTAGCACTAGATGGAGACAAATATCTGTTGAATTAAAAAAACATTTTATATTAAAATTAATCAGCTCCTTTGTTGGTCTAAAATTTTCAGGTGACGTAGAAGCCTAATTCGGTTACTTTGAGGGGGGGAAAAAAATCAACAGTTTGTATCTCATATATTATGACTTAGTTATCTCAATTATGAGACATGTTACAGCAGAGTGGCTTCCATCTGCTTTCATTAATGCTTAAATTGAAATGACATGTAGGTCAGGTATTTTTTAAAGTTTTAAAATTGTACATCATCATGTGTACACAAACCATGATGTACACAAACCATGATGATGTGGTTTGTGTACAGCACATCCACATATTTTAATTTTTATTTTAAAAAAATTAAAATAAAAGACCCAAGCAAAAAGAAACCCCAAAAAACTAACAAACTAGAACTTTTAATAACTTAAAAGTAGAAGTTACATTTCAGTACTACATGGACAGAAAAAAAATTAGTGGTAGATTGTTTTATACACATGGTCTGCCACGGTCTGTTTGGAAAGAATGGTTTATTAAATAGTCAGGAGATTCGCACAGTTGCGATTACTACCAAACCTGTAGAATTAAGAAATTTATTCAGAACTTATAGCAAGTTAAAGTTGGCTAAAATACTTTTAAAAGCAGTACAATTTGGTCCTACAATTCAAGAAAAATAGATTAGAAGCAAAGTCACTGACAGACATTAGTTTGGACTTCAGTTCGGAAAAGGTTGCAGAGACATTACTAAGGCTTTGGGACTCTGGTAACGGTGAGAGGTGTTAACCAAAAAATGGAGAAAACAGACAGCAGTGGCAAACCTTCTCAAAAGAATCTGACCTACAAAATTGTTCCAGTCTCACATCAACAAGAACAGGTGCAGCAGGTCACAAAATAACCCATAATAAGACCTAAACCCCAGAAGGTCTCGCTTGCCTTACTTAAGGTCAGAGGTCAATACGAAGCAACAAGTAAGAGATCGAACAACAATGGCATCCACAAGAGTGATCCAAGGTGAAAACCACTGTTGACCAAAAACAACTTAGACATGTTTCTCATGTACATGTTTTTTATTGTGAACTAATTAGAGCAAAACAGAATCTATTGGAAGATGTCCATCCTATTACATTTGAAATGAAAAAAAAAATCAGAAGAACAGCCTATGTAAGACTCAAATATGTAAAACAAAAAAACAAAAAAAAAACTTTGTCATATAGGACCAGGCTGTGGCAGTTTTTGATATGGGCCATATGGGCAGCTGCTCACGGTGGCATTAGAAAGAGGTGTGGTCTCCAAGAAGTAGATATTATATCTTCTTTATCAAGATAAATAACTACTTAACTACTTTGCTAATACTTGCATCCATGTGGACTGATGTAAGTTTCCCTTGCTTGCTACTGAGTTCTCAGAGATTAGATTACCTGTTTCCTGACCACTCCTGTGACACCCACTAGTGGGACCAATTATTATTTGAAATCTTTTGTATCTATTCAGGTTACCTTTGTGTCATGTCAAGATTTGCTTCATGATCTAAAACATCTAAGACTGAGACCAAAAATGACGCACTCTTGCGTACATTTTTGTGTTAGTTAATCAGATGACTAACATTAACCCCTGCAGTTGTCTTCTGACGTCAGGCGGTCATGAAAAGATGATGTTTAAATCCCTACGGCTACATTAGCAGAGACTCTGAGCCGTGCGGCCTAACCTCAGCTCATTTGAATGGTCACCAAGACATCCACTCACTGTGATTTTACACAAAGCCATGCAAAACAGCTCTGCGTGCGTCTCGCTTTGCTCCAATGTCCAGCTCACAATCACTCTGAAATGGAGATAAATCAGTGTTTATCCTGCTAACAGCCAACCTCCTTCACATAAAACACTATTCCCGTTAAAGGTGAGACTAAAAAAAGGTTTTCATTGCACTCTGTAACAGATGAAGGTCGCTTGGTGACAATGTTACAACATTGCTGTGCACTCTCAGCCAGGCGGGGCTTAGGTTTATGTGTGTTTGAGAAGGGTGTGTTCTTAAGTGGAGGACAAGAGAGAAAAGGGCTGGAGAGAAAGGGAGAGGGAGAGAGATGATGCACCTGTTCACGATCACCTGAGGAGACGAGTCAGGAGATTCGCAAGAGCTGCAGCAAGAAGACGGACGGTCACCAGCATGGTGGGGCGCCTCCATATCTGAGACACTCTCCTTCAGGCAGGCGGCTCAGCGTCCCTCCAGGTAAGAGAACGAGTTCACATGAAACCCGATTCATGTCTGCAACATGCGACGGTAAGAAGTCTGTGATGTACCTTTAGAGGAGGTTTCGGTTACATAAGCGAAAGCACCAAAACCGATAATGGTTCCAATTATGTAAACTGTTAGAATGTAACGTTCAGCCGTTCAAAATAAAATGAAATATTGAAGAAAATATAATTTAAGTTTTCAATTGTGTTTTTTTTTTAAATTTAGTTTTAGGAATTTTCTTTACTTTTTTCCACTGCTGTAAAACTAACAATGTTAAGCATTTGGGGATAAAATAAGATGAGGACTTTGGAAGAAAAAGACTTCTGGGTTGCTTTACGAAACAATATCAGTTGTCTTTTGGCTGCTGTTAAAATGAGATTTTATTTCTATTTCTCTGAGTATTGATTTGTTTTTTTTTCAGCCCCAAATATTTTGATTGACGGCAAATTTACATTTAGAGATTCAAGCCTTACTTGGTGGAAACCAAACATATAGCGTAATATTAGGATTTAACACGATGAAGAGCTGAAACTGAGCAAGAGCAACGCCTTCCTCGGTTGTCACAAGACTAGCCATAAAAGCGAAGATGATACTTTGGACTTTGCCACCGAAAAAGAAACATCTCCAGAGAAAAGAGAATAAATACACTTTGCGATAAGCAGAGAAAAAACAAATCCCCTCGTTTATCAGCTTTTACGCCATGAGTCAGGGGTGTGTTTATTCACTAGAGACGAAACTTGAGAACCAGAAGTGAGCCTGCTTTGCTGTGAAAGCAGTGGAGGAGGCCCCTGGAGGCCCCCGGAGGCCCCTGGAGGCCCCCGGAGGCCCCTGGAGGCCCCCGGAGGCCCCCAGTGTCTCTGTCTCTGCTGCTCCAAGGTGGCGCTCCTGGTTAGTCATTTCCAAATTTGTTCCCCTTCTTTTCTTCCCCTGCTGAGACCTCTGGAAAAATCTGCTCAGCCGCTCACACACACACAGCAGAATACATGGTAACTTATTAAAAATGAGCGGCGGTGGCGGTGGGGGCGGAGGGGGCTCATGTCAACAGGACGTTTTGTCTCAAAGGTCACACATAAGTCAAACAAGACTCGCTGAAAGAAACGTGGAGAAAATGGTCAACAGAAAGTAAAATAGAAAATGCTGCCAGTGTCTTTTTTAACAACTACAATACAGATTACAGAATTATGGTCAAGCTTCTCTTAGTTTACGACTATCTGTTACTTGAGGGCCTTCGGACTGAACGCCGACGTCATTATGCAACACCGGGTCGGACTGTGAAATTAGGCCCAGACAGGTGCAGAAGTTTTATCTCCAGATCCAAAAATGAAATCTGAATTATTTTACCCCCTCAGGCGATTTGACTTCCCGTGCCAGGTGCTGAGTGTCACATGATCCAGATAAGAGTCAGATGAGAGTTTCTGTGAAAGGGCACAGGCTCTTTATTTGCATAGGTGCTTCATGATAAAAATGACCACACCAAAGAGAGATTTGTACGCCTCCTTGCTTCCTTTAAGCTCTCATGAAAGGGACATTGTTGCGCTTATGAAACTCATAAAGCCGGGGCTACAATCTGCACAGCTTCCAAACAACTTTCAGATTTCATGGTCAGCTCAGTTTCGGGTGTGTTCAGAGACAGGACAAAGGCACTCTGCCTAATCTGACAGAAAGGTAGATTTATTATTATTAATAATCCTTTATCTTACTGATAAGATTAATTGCTCTTTCTTCCCTAAATCAGCCCCACCATATTGTTAAAGCTTTCCATTTTGAATGAGGGGTTTTATTTATTTCCAGAGTATTTATCAGGTTTAGAGTTTCAGACAAAAGTTCAGTCTTTGAGGAGCAGCTCGGACATCTTCATGTTGGCAAACCAGAACCGGGTGTGAACAGAAGTGAACGTATCAAATAAGATGGAGAAACGTTTAGAATGAATAAAACCAAAACACATTTTCTGCATTTTTATTTCTTTTTTTTATCTTTGCAGCCTAAAGTCACTCATTTTTTACTTTAAAAAGTCACTTTTTAATAAAAGTGAGTTCATTTGGGAGACTGTAGGATTGTCATGTAGCAAATTTCATCAAACATTATCCAAGAGAAGACATTGTTAATATGAAACAAGGCATTGTTGCAGAAAATAGTTTTTTCTTTTAAAAAAATATTTTTACACACTTAAAATATAAATTGTTTTTATATATATATATATATATATATATATATATATATATATATATATTCCTCAGTTTGAACTCTTCCAACTTTGATGATTTCTATTTTTCATGAACATTTTTTGGACTTTTTTTAATATAAAAATGGAAGTAAATAATAATCTATCACTGTCTGAACGTAACTTGATTTCTTAAAAGTTTTCACCTTAAAACATAAACACCAATCAGTGAATTTAAAAATGTAACTCGTGCATTTGTGAGTTATGAGGGAAAAATGACAGGCACAAAAACTTGAAGCATAAATCACTTCTTATTTATCTATTTATTTAACCTCTTTTTGATGTTTTGCAGCAAAGCTCTGGCAAACTCCTTTGTCATTCAGACACTTTAATGCAAATGAAACAATGTTCAGCCATAACTTCTTCACAGAGTCAGACAAGCTCTGCAAAATCATGTGGTTCTTTTGATACAATGGGCAGCCTGCCATATCGTTCAGTACTCTTGATGCGCCCCATAAACCTACCTAAAAATCATAAAGGAAATTAGTACATAAAGTTGATTTAAACAACTATTAAAGAAGACCTTTAAGACAGGATTTTGCGGGGAAAAAAACAACCCAGCAACCAAAGAGTGCAAGGCTTTTTATAGGCAGGGCCATTTCAAAACAGTTCTCCATAAACCAGTTTATGATCCATGCACTCAGATTACCCAGTTAATAATTGTTTTTGTTGAACAGTTATTTGTTTTAGCTGTCTGGTTACCAGGCAATGGTGGATTGTGGAGGTTATTGTTTCCTGTGTATCTACAATGCGGTGGGCGAGTGTTTGTCCCCCTCCAAGATATCCTCTATTTTTCACATCATCAAACAAAACTCATACAGAACAAAGATAATGTGTGCAAATACAAAACGCAAAAAGAAAATTTGATCTATTTAGGGGGTGTTATGGGAAAGACCCGAGTGAACTCCAACCTTGATCAGTGGGGAGGAATTCTGACTCACTCTTGCCTTAAATAAGCTACATTGAAGGGTTTTAAGCATGAATGGTGTGTTTAAGGTCAGGTCTCTTCATTTCAGTTGGATTTAAGTCCAGTCTTTGGTTAGACCACTGAAAAAACTTGCATTACTTTTTATAGACTTGCTGGTGTGCTTCAGGTCATTGACTGGAGTAGAATCAACACAGCAAGTGATCCTGAAGCAGAAAAGCAGACCCTGACCATCACACTGCCACCAGAAATTCTTTTACAGAAATTCTTAATTTTACAAGGGATTTCCTAATTTTTACCCAGGTTTTTAACTTATTCTGGAATCACGTTGGATTCAAGAACAAAGTGACATTTGTACTACTTTACAAGTTGTTTTGGGGACTTTTGTCACCCTCTGAATGAATTGTTGATCCCCTCTTGAAGTAATTTTGTCGAAAACATCTTTCACTCTAGTTTAATGAAGCCTTATCCCTGTGGAAAAGGCTTTTCTACACTTTTACAGACTAACAGATAACAGCAACTTATTCATTTATTTAAAAGAGATCTTTTTCTGAATTTCATGAGAACAGACTTGGTGTGACTATTTTTTATCCACATGCGTTCTTCATGCCAGACGAGTGATTTCTTAGTTTCACACATCTAAGAGCAATTAGAAAGTGTATGGTCAGAGAAAATGATTTAAACATTTTTCAAAAAGTGGTTTATTGCTGTTAAGCCACGATTTAATAGTGGATTAATTTTTAATGCAAGACGACGTTGATTTGAATTTTACTCCTTGAAAAATTAAATAATCATTTGAAGCTTGTTTTTTTTAGGATTTATACTCCTGCTATCTTTGTTATTGGAGTGTGTTTTATAGCCTGAGACATTTAAGTGTGACGAAAAAGCAAAAAAGAGTAAATTCATATGACTATAAATCACACAACCCTACATGTATACAGACAAGACACTTCATTCAGACAATTGTGATGTTACAACAGTAGCAGCAAGTCCTTACATAGGTTTATGCTCTGCAAGGCAAAGACTGGCAGCTTCTATCTTGATCAGTGAGAAGCATTTTCGTATCAGATCACACGGGAGTAACAGAGGATCCTGTTCAGATAATCATTAATTTATCAGCTGAGGCCAAGGTGTCCGGTATCGCTGCGACTCCTAACCAAAGAGATGAGCAGCAGGTGAAAGAGGACAATAATAGCTATGCTCAGCTTTCTAAGAAAGGGCCTGTTGAGCAGAACGCTGTGTACACAATAAGAGCACATTGTTATTTGTACTTTTGTACTAATCGACATGGAAAACAATTAAACACAGAGCTGCAACAGAAGTGGTGCTTAAGGTCTTTTTAAACCCATTTTGTAGCTATCTTCAGTGTATTAAGCAATTCTGACTCCACCTTTATTAGAAGCCGATAGTTCAGAAAGTGGAGCCCAGAGTTTCAATGATATAGATACTTTTTGTTTGCATTGTCCTTATTATTGTTTATACACACACATATAAGCAAAAATGACAAACATGACCAACCAGGAAACCTTTTTTTTCTTACAAGAATGCTACATTAACTGGCAAGCTAATAGAAAAAAAGGGAAAAAATAGAGCTAGCTCACGCATCTACACTTTTTCTATTTAGACATGATAACATTAGCAGAACAGCAGCAAGCTGCTACAATTTGTTGCATTTTAAATGATCCGAGTCAAACATTTTTGGGAATACGATAATTTTTAATGTACCTAGATTACCGGAGGAGAAAAGAAAGAAAAATAGTTCTCATCTTCCAGTTTTTTTTCTTTCTTTCTTTTTTACATATGCTAACACCAACTCTGCAACCCACAATAGAAAGCTGGGAAATTAACAGTATGAAACGTGCTACTGATTCAGAAGGGACTGTTTGTGATCCGTTTTATTATTTTACCTTGTGAAAAATGTTTCGCTTCAACAATAAAATGTGCAAGACCACCTACTGTATACATTGAAAGTGCTGGTGGCATGTTTGGTGTAGCTGGCAGTTAAATACACTAATGTACGGATTGAACTGCCACTTCTTTATCTGCAGGTGCTTTAGACATTTTACACATAGCATTTTGTGTTTACTGCTCTAAAAAATGGCTGATAAACTAGAATCTGTTCACTCATTCTGGACATAAAAAGTTTCAATATCTTCAATTTTGAATACTTCTGTGATTACAAATGATGTTAACTCAATTTCCAGAAAGAAACACAAAGTCATTGAAATGTCTAGCAGTATAATTCTCTTTCATTATCTTTTAGTTGTCACAGCAGCATTAAAGGAAGAAGCAGCTTTAACTGAACGCTGATGGCCGTTTTAACGGTGTGTCGTGCTTCCTGCAGGACCGTCCCTCCAGACTCCGTGGTGCTATGGCTGACTCAAGCTGGTGGAAGCTGACCTTCTCACGCAAGAAGAAATCTGAAACTAAGGTTTTGTATGAAATCCCAGCAGAGCACGGATGCAACAATGAGAACAAAGACCAAGCAGGCATCTCTTCAGACAATATGGACAGCCAGTTCAACGCGAGGCTGGAGAAGATTGTAGATAAATCTGCCACCAAAGGCCGTCACGTCAAAGTGTCCCACTCCGGTCGCTTCAAAGAGAAGAAGAAAGTCCGATCCACGCTGGCAGAAAACCCCAGTCTGTTCGCAGAGCACAACCTTAGTAGTGAAAATCATAAAAACAAGACGGACAAATAGCAAAATGCATCTATATGATCATAAAGGTGTCATAAATCACTCAGACAAGGGGCTACTGCCACACTGTGGCAACAGTAACTAAAACAAGTCGTATCTTGAAACCAACGTTAATATATTCACAAACTGAATCATGGACCGGTTCTGGAAACATTTCTCCCATTATTGTAAATGTTGAATTCTAAAAACAAATGTCCAAAAGTTCTCAAGCATTCTTTCAAATGTTTGCACTGGTGTTGTGTTTTTTTAAAGTAAGAGCTGAAATGAAGAAGATTAAGCTTAACCGCCTCTGTCTTGTGTAGCAATTATGTATTTTTATGATTTAAAAATGACCTTTTATCAAAAGACACAGTCCATTTGCTTGGATTTTATGAAAAAACATGCAAAACTTGATTAAAATACAAAATGTCAGAAAAATTATTAGACGTTCACAGTAGCCCCAGAAGATATTTATCTGGTATTATTTTCTAGGTATTGTTAGAAGATATTTATCTGGTATTGTTTTCTAGGTATTGTTTTCTAGGTAAATACCTAAAATAAGTAATAAAAACTTTGAGAAAATGATTTAGCAACTTGTGAAGGGCTTTTTATCAATTTTTACTGTGTTGGAAAAATTATTGTTTAGAATGTTTTTTAATAATCAAATGCAAGTTTATAAATTTTGTAAATGTCCGTTGTAAAGATTTTTGGGGTAACATTAAATTATAACTTAAAATAAATTGTTTCAACATTTTATTTTTAATCAAATTTTATTTCACATACACTGACAAAGCACTAGAAAATTTTATTTGCATTCCTATTTATTGATAATAGAAAACAACAGTCACATTTTCTTATAAGGGACGAGCTGAATAATTAAACAAGTCATATAAATTATAGTACTGTTTCAGAGAAAATGTCATAAAAATTTTTTTCCTTCTTTTTCTGAGTGAGAAAATTTAATAAATTATGGGAGATGTAAACCTCCATTTTGTGCGTTTGACCTGAGAAGAGTTCCACATACATCATGAATGCTTTTCATAGCACAGCCAAGTGCTACAAGAAGTTAGAAAAGTAAACGGTTTTAAAAATGCAATGAGTCCTATTTTAAAAATGTATTTGATTTTTACTAAAACAGAAGGTAAACAAATATAAAGCAGCTGAATTTAACTCTCTGCTTGCCATTAGTGTTGACAGTGTGAATGATGCAGAAAGATACCAGCTGCATCAAATGGACCATTTTTAAGCAGAGACTATTATTATTACTCATTTAGTGTTGTTTTCTTCATCAGAGGAGGATAGAAATTAAAATATAACAGCTGGAACCAAAATTGCTCCCGTTTAAGTGAGAGCATAAGGTAAAAGGAAAAATTAACTCAAGATTGATTTGAAATGTTTTTATGCTTTTAAGTTTTTCAGAGGACATTAGATGATTTGTGGTAGAATGAGAATTTAGTTAGGGATCAAAAGACAGTGAGGTCTTATTCTAGTGAATTGTTATAGATAGGACAATGTCATGTGTCAACTGGTCTTTCAGTGGTTGAGTAAAATTTAGACTTCAGCCTCATTGTCTTGATTATTTCTCCGTTGGTAAATTATGGAAAATAATCCACTGATTGTAGGCAGACTCCAGTTTAACGTGTGCCAAATAAGACGCAGATTAAACTTTGTGGCTCAATGCTGACCACCACAATTTTCCTGTTTAAGTGCTAGCTAGATACAGCAAACTATTATATTGTAATATAAAAAAACAGTTGTGATTGTTTCTTTTAATTGATTTATTCTTCCCAACCAACCACAGTGGGACAATAAATAGAATACAGCTAAACTAAATAATAATGTCCATGTGTTCTGTTTGCACACTTGCTACCATTAGTCAAGTAGCACAGCAACCTACTACAGAAAGTAAAAAAAAGAAATAGTTTAAATCCTTATCATAATTCACTTTCAAAAGATACAAATTAACATTAGCAAATTTTCACTGCCAGCAACAGAAAGTTACAAAATAAGAGCTTTAAGATCCAACGGTTAACAGGCTCAGAGTGTTGGATTTAATCGATGAAATTAATACGACCATAATAAACTTTTTCAGGTGCAACTTTAGAAATCAACAAACATATGAAAAGCTAAAGAAACATACCAGCTACCAGCTTTCTGGTAGAGATACTTTTTGCTGAAATAATGTCATTATGCTCATTAAAGTAAAACAATTTCATCGCTTCACCCGAGGTCCTTCCTACGCAAAAGGTGCCTTTCTGGAAGCAAGATCATTAATATATTCAGGAGGAAACATGGCTGCTGCTGATCTTGGTGAGATTACTGTGTCATGTTATAGAGCAGCTTGCTGTTTCCCCCTCAGCAGTTGCTGGTAGGTTTTGTTGACCAGGCGATGGTAAGCAGACACTCGTAATTCACACTCAGCTCGACTGCTGCTCTTCATTTAATAATGCAGCTCTGCTAAAGCAACTTCATGAACTAAATGTGGATCTAAATGGACATTTGAGCATTTTGTGCTTTTAACTTTTCTCAGATGTATGGGGATTGTTTTTTTTTTCTTTCTTTAATAATGACTCTACTGCCACCTGCTGGTCAAACACACTCAGGCTTTTGTTCAAAATTAAACTTTATTGTAGTTTCGGATTTAATAATGAATGGATTTCAAGTAGTACAAGACACACAATGGCTGACAGCATTAGTACTTTTAATCTCAACGTTAAAAGGCAAATATAATCTGCAACTATTACTTTATCCCTCACTTTAATAGACTGAATGTGATCGCCGTTTTATTTTAAAGACAGGTCACATTTTTTTTGTAGGCTTTTTAACGGCATTATTACATTTTTGATCATGTATCTAATAAAATAACATTATCATGGATCTGGAAAACTGTTGCAAACTCCCATTTTAGAAATCAACTTTTCAAGAAAACATCAAACTGAAATCAGAAATCTACTTCAGTTTTCTTTCTTTCACTATAAAATATTAGTCTAGACAGAAATCATGACATTAGCTACAGATCCTTGAAAAAGTATTCACACCACTTCAACTTCTTCATATTTTGTCAAATTATATCCACAAACTTCACTGTATTTTATTTGGAATTTAATGGGATGAACAAAACACAACCTACCCACAAGTAACTGTGAAATGGGACGGAAAACATATATTTTTTAAATGTACATTTTATTTTTCAAATTTAAGTTGGTGTGCATTTGTATTTACTCCGTTTGCCCTAAATAAAACATCCATAGCAAAATTAATCTCATCTCGCACAGCTGTTAGAGAAATATGAAGATGTTCTGCTCCAATAAGGACAAAATTAAACCATCTCTGAAAAAAGGATGGTGGGTATTGTTGTCTTCAATGGAGACCGAAAAGACACACACAAAACATTTCTAAAGGTTTTACCTGTAAAGTAAACGTTTACCCCACAATATGGACTTTGTTGGGCTTCCTTATCGTATAAAAGCCTAAAGAATTCCACCAAACGTTTAACAGGAGACAATGTATAAGACAAGCAGGGGTGTGAATACTTTAGCAAAAGCCCGTAAGCTGAATTTGCACTCGAAAGACAACTGTGCTCTTTTTAAGAAGTGAAGACACTGAAGTTTGAGGAAACAACCAACTGCAACTCATTTGTGTCAGAAACTTTCCTCGTTTCTTTTTAAAACCAAAAGAAAACATGAAGTTTCGTGTTGCAGGTTCAGATGGTTCGAGTCAAAGAGTCTTACAGACTCAGTCGACACACATTTAACAAACATCAAATGGTTTCCCACCAGTACCTTCAGACGTTGGCTACTTTTTAAGTTCACGGTGTTCTGGACGGAGCGTCTGTCGCTGTTTACGGAGAGAGTCGCTGGTACACCCAGCCTCCCTCGGCTTGGTGCTGGAACTCCCCCCGTTTTTCTCCGTCCTTGACCTTGGTGAAAACGATGCGGTCATGGAGTCTGTTGGTCTGACCCTGCCAGAACTCAATCGTGTGAGGCTTGACCAGGTAGCCGCCCCTGAAAGATCACAGGGCGCAGTTGGAGCGTGATGGGGAAACACTGCGGAGATCACCCTGATACGCTTCTTGTGGACGGTTCAAACGGGGACCTTTACAAAGTTACTTTTTAGGAATAACACCTTACAAACAGATTCGCGCCCTTTGAAGTTTTTCCACATTTTGCCACATTACAACCACAGACGTCAGTATCTTTTTGATAGACCTGCACAAAACAACACATAATGCTGAAATGGAAGGAAAATAATATTTTGAGGAACCACTTTTATCAGTTTTTATTGCACTAGTTGGAACATGGCATAATTTTAGTTTGTTGTATAAGAATAAGGAATCTGATAAAGCTTTCCTTCCATGCAGCCAAACTGTCTTGTGATACTTTGAAAGCGTCTTAGTTGATAGTCTTTCAAGTTACCTCTTCATTTAATCCGGATAACATGTTCCTTAGTTTTAGTGAATGGAACTGGTGGAATAAAAACGAAAATGAAGTTTTTTTTCCTGTAAATAAATAACCAATGAGGCTTTTTATGGCCTGACTTGCCAATGTGTATTTCCTTTCTACAAAGGTCTATAAACACATAAAGGAGAATAAGTTTGCTGCAGGTTGTACCAAAGTGCAAGTTGTTGATTAATTCTACCTTTTCAGCTTTCAACCTGCTGCTAAAAAGGAAGAAATGTCCAATGCACTGATTAATTGGTCCATTTAGATAATGCTTAACTTTGTTAATTATTTTCTTAATTTGGAAATAGTCATAACAAAAATGCAAATGTTCTCACCAGTAGTCTGGCATCGGCACATCTGTGTCCTTGTACTTTTCCTCCAGTTCAGCATTTTTCTGCCTCAAATACTGAAAAAAAAAATACTCAAGATCAATGTTTCACATACAAACATGAGCTAAAACACAGAGCGGCTCTCTCATCTCTCACGTCTCTGTTGGGGATCGGTGTGCTCTGTCGGCTCACGACGGCCCCGATCTGACTGCCCTTCGGCCGGGAGTGGAAATAATCACAGGAGTTCTGGTAGGGGATCCTCTCCACTGAGCCCTCAATACGAATCTTTGAATTAAAATTACAATAAACTGACCATCAGTGGCTGGGAAAACTGGGAAGCAGAATATGTGAGAGAGTTAATTTAGAGTGCCTCTTACCTGTCTGTGAAGTGGTTCCCAGTAAAAAACCAGGCATGCGTATGGATTGCTCTCCTGCCAACAAAAAGTCAGTCGTAACCAGAAAATATGCATCTTAAATCAACATTAAATGAAGTGAAATAAAATTTAAAAAAAAACCTATGAAAAAAAATTATTATTAGTTCAAATCTACAGTCTACAGAAAAATCACTTGAGAGATTCAAATCACTGAATAGATGAATTTGAAATCCAAATTTCTACCATTTCTACTGTGAAAAGAAAGTTAAATACTGTTCAATATTTTTGTTTAAACAAGAGATTCCAAAGCTTTGTCAGACTTCAATTAAATACGCTTGTTTTACCAGCTGGAGAGAAGAACAAAAATACAGCTGAATGAGTCATTTAAATTAAATATACATTTTTGTACAACACATGTAGAAAAGAAAACAGAGAACATGTTAAGAATGACATGCAGCAAACAGAGAAAACTAATTATTGTGTGAAAACTGCATTGTTTTAACAATCTCTATGCGCATCGTCATAAAAACTGATGTCCCCTGTTAGGAGAGGTGGGCAAAGTGCAGTTACAACATTATTATTAAATTGTACAGCATTTAAAGCAATACATGATGCAGGAAAAGACGTTTTCTGAAAGTTTTGTCTTCATATGACAGACCGGCGCTGTACTGAAATATATGAAAAACCAAATTTATAATGGGCTGAATCAAAAACAAAAAAAAGCTTGCCAATTAGATTAGCGTGTTAGCAAACTGCTCAGCAAGAAAACATCATGAGTTTACAGAAGAGAAAGTAATTTTGGGGCGAGTTGAGTTTTATTCAATTTTTGCCTTTATAAGGATTAACAACACAGCTACATACCAACTCTTTGCCCTTTCTGCTCTCGTAGTTTGTGAAGAAGCGGAAACCTTCGTGGCTGTAACCTTTCAGGAGGACCATACGCGCAGATGGACGTCCATCCCTGGTCAGACAGAGGCAATGAGACACAATTACAGAAGGTATTAGTCTTTAAAGTTTTAAAGTTGCTGGGAGACGGTAGGGTTGCCTACTTGGAGGCTGTGGCGATGCACATAGCATTGCTCTCTCCAACTTCAGGGCACTTTGTTGCTTCATCAAGCCAGTTTCCAAACTCCTTGATGGGATCCAAAGATCCAAGTTGACTCTCCTCAAAGCACTGCATAAAAAATATCTCATTAAGGCAGCTCAACCCCCCCCCCCCGCACCCTCCCTAAAAGAACAAACAAACAAGGAAGCAAATTTTAGAAAATGTCACACGCAGAGAGAAATCGGGTCTTGAAGAATTTCTAGTTTGATTAGGCCTGACTTGTGATCACATAAGTGAGAATCTTAAAAATCCCATTCTTTTCGCAGCCAGTGAAGGAACCCTATGTAAACTCTAGGTCAGTGTTTTTCAACCATGGTCCTCAAGGCACACCGTTTTAGGTATTTCCCTGCTTCAACACACATGATTTCAATTGATGGCTGATTAACAAGCTTTTTCTGAACTTCAATCATCTGAATGGGGTGTGTTAAGGCAGGGAAACATCTTAAACATGTGTGCCTCGAGCTGAATGGGGTGTGTTAAGGCAGGGAAACATCTTAAACATGTGTGCCTCGAGGACCACGGTTGGGAAACACTGCTCTAGGTTATGTAGACAACACACGTTGTTGTGGACCTTGTTACTGAGTGAAGCTGGCTCAAGCTCAGCCATTAGTAGTACCAGAGGCCTTCAGGAGTTGAAATCAGAAAAAGTACAAAGGTAGTTCAAATTTTGAACCATATTGCCATTATTTTTAAAATATTTGTAAACCTCGATTCAAAGGAAGCCCCTCTTTCGCAAAAATAGTGCAAAGTGGAAGCAATTTTAGAAAGAAAACAGCCATGTTCTTATTACAGATGGACCAATCAGTATACAGTGTCTGATTACCTTCCTGTCATGAATGGTATGACTATTTATGTCAATGGTTTTCAATTCTGGTCCCCAGAACACATTGTCCTCCATGTTTTAGGTGTTTTCGAGCTTCCACATGCCTTATCTAAATAAATCGGTGTGCTTCTGCAGCACTTATTTTGATGAGGCAACGGACTCATTCGATTCTGATGTGCTGGAGCAGAGAAAAATTTAAAACATGAAGGTCACTAGGTCCTGAGGAATGAAAACCACTGATTTATATTTTGCTCCAATGTGCTTTACAGACACGGGTCTCTTACTGTTACCTTAAAGCAAAATTATCAAGGCCAAATTATTTTAGAGCCGAAGGTCTAAGATGTCTTTTGCAATGTTGACAGCCCCTGAATGTAAGGGAATGTGGACCTAAATGGTAAGATCTCCAAAACACTCTCAAATCCAGCAAATCCGTGAAAGACAGGTTTAACAGTGATAAGGAAAAACACATCAATTTTGTTGCGCAGCATTTTAACTTCCTGTTGTCCGTTTAAGTCTTGCTCTCTCTCGTACTCTAAAAATAAACCTGAAAAAACACTAGTGATGGATAAACACCACTGGCAGGAACATGTCAAGTTAGATGAATGTGGAACAAGGTTATGAATGCTTTGCAAGAATCTTTCATTTGTTCACAGTCGAACCAACCTAATATTTGCATGATCAATATGTGCATCATGCAAATCAAATGAGTCATTTTCACTGTTTAGGGTCAACCAAAAGAGTCACTTCTCTTTATGGCTGACCCATTTGGAATCTGTGTTTTTCATTAAACAGTAGATGGCACTGAGTAAAGGTCAAAGTCTAAAGCATATAGGGAGCATTACGAATTGACTCCTTGCAGGTGTACTTGTTTCCAGTTTTCTCACTACAAATTTAGCACGATGCAAAATAGTTGCTTTGTGACCTTGCACCTCCAGACTGTGACTTCTGCCTTGATTTGCTCAACACAACGCATAATGTTTCTGCTTAGAATGCCACTCACCTCTTCCTCCCCTCTATATTTCTTCCTCATATTGCTCAGATCCATGGTGTCGCCGTCACTTATCGTTTTACTGCAAAAATTGAGTGCAAAAGCGCCCCGCGCCCCAACAGACAGGCTAGTACTAGAGGGGTAATTTCTACCACACCGGCTATAATGTCTTAATAAACTCACACTGAGTATGCGCCTCATGCTTGTCAAAACTACTCTGACGTAATTTTTACGTAAGGGATTATGCAAACGTGCAGCTTTCCTGCACATCATTTTACATTATTTTTTGTAAAATAATGTGGATATTTTTAAAAAGCAATGTGTCTTCAGTCCTAATTTAAGCAGAACATACATAAAATGTGGTATAAATGCATAAAGTAACCCGAAGGAAAAAACACACACGTCAATACGTTGTGAGGCGTTCAAATGACATTGGTTTTCTTGGTTGCCACGGCCTGTTCTGTATTTGGCAAAAAGTTTTTTTTTTTTACTTTACAGACACAAATACATCTACTGACACAAAGGAAACGTAGAATAATTGAGATATAGAAACGGGGGTTGATTAATGGCTTGAAAAGAAAGAAATAGAATTAAAAGGATAAATTGCTCACTTTCTTCAGAGAAGGTGAGAAAGTTATCTTTTTCAGAAAGGTTCTTTTCTAACATAACTGCAATTCATTCATTAAAGTAATGTAAAAAAGTCACTGTATGCCTTTTTGGTTTCAAAAAAATTATTCACTTTTCATTTTAATACTCAAAACACTTCAGAAAATACATTATTATACTTTTATTTTTTATAAAACACTTTTGCAAGCTAATGTTTATAAACATCAAAAGAACATAAACAGAATTCGCTTATGAAAAACTGACAGTTTCTGACAGAATTTCTTTTTATGGTTTTATTCGAAATATAAAAATTATGCTTCAAATTAAGTTTGGGTCATTATTAGTCACAATTCTAAATGTTTATGGTCCGTGTAGAGTTTTAAGTAGTTCTAGCTCGAGTCAGAGCTACAATGGTGAAGATTTTATTTTTACTGACGCGTAATCGAACACAACAGTTCTTCCTCTGTCGCATACTAAATGACGTATTTCCTGTTAAAGATGTCGGCGACCTTGTGTGTGAAGTTGCAACGAAACCAGGGTAAAAAACACCGTAAATTGTTTTTTAAAAAACAGACTTAACCCATTAAATGTTAGAAATGTATTTTTACTGCTAATCTAGGTGCCTGTTGTTATTAGTGTCTGCCACCTTTTAGCTAAACGGTGGCAGATTTGCAGCGTGGCTAGCCGATGCTAACTTTGCATCTCCGGTGTTGTGGCAGACTTCTGACCAGCTCTGTTGCTTTCAGGGTGGCTGCCTCTGATTCAGAGTGTCCGGCACGGGTCCAAGGCTGTGACCCGTCACAAAAAACCCCTTCATTTTCTCAAACAGAAGCTCATGGCCGTCACACGGTACATTCCCCCCGCCAGGACCATTCCCCCGGGGGCTTATCCGTCCGAAAAAAAGCACGTCCAGGAGGTGAGACCCCGACCGCAGCTGCAGCTGAATTGCTGCAACATCGACACTTGGTTTGAGTGAAATTGGAGAAGTTTATTTTTAAACTGTTATTAGGCATGTTTGAGAATATTCTTTATCACAGTATGCCCATTTACTTTAAGGCCTGGATGAAATATTTTTTTTTCTATTCACTGAATTTCTATCTAGAATTACCTGCGACATTAAAACGGATGTTGGTTATACATGTGGTACTATGCTACAGTTTATATTAGACACATTTATTCACTGAATATAGTCAAATAGTCCTTAGTCTTAATAATGCAGATTTTCTGTATTTTACCAAAAGTAAAGGATAGTTGTCTAATTCTTGTCTCTGATTGACTGACAAATGGAATCTCTGAATTTATTCCTTTATTGCGACTCAAACTTTTCCAGTTTCCTCTGCTAAATTTCTTTTCTTTGTTTCCTGCAGGATAATGAGCTTGTTTTACTCCTGAAGAAGAATTTGGAGGAAGTGTTTGAGGAGTGCAAAATGATCGCCGTGGTCCAGACAAATCCCTGCGGAGTCGATGACATGCTGATGCTCAGACACAGACTTGGCAAACACGGCATCAAAATTAAGTTTTTCCCCAACCAGGTAACTAGGATTCCTCTTAGTCACCTGAGTGGTATGTCATAGATTCGCTTCGATACTTTGTATTGAATAAAACAGCGTTAAGGAGTTTAAGATCTTGCTCTGGTGTTTAAAGTTGATAGTTTTAGCAGTTTTGATACTGACTGTATCAAAGAACTTGCAGCACATTTTTGCACTAGGAGAGAAATGAAGCAAAACTAGCACGCATACCCCAGAAAGAAAACTGTAAATATGTTTCTTTCAGGAAAATGTGATTCACCTTTACCAGTCTGAATGTTTTGACTTTTTTCAGCTTTTCTGGGTTTTTTTTTCCAGGTAATGCTGTCGTTCCTGAGTAACTCGGCTTATAGCAACATGGCTCCTCTGTTTATTGGCCCCACCGTTCTCTTCGTGAGCAAAGAGCCGAAGGTGAAAGAGATGTTGTCTGCTCTCAGGGTCAGCCCACAGATGACACTCTTAGGTATGTTTTTTCTCCAAGTACTTTCAAAGAACTACTCTGCTGTATGTTGCGATGGACATCCATGATAGGATATATCCTGACAAGAACGTAGAAGTAGGAGAAATGGACACTTCCAAAAAGGGCTTTCTGTCTATTAAAATTGTATTATCTTCTTCAAAATATTTAGTTTGTGTAAGGACAACAATTGAAATTTAGATTAAATGTTATTAAAATACACATTTAGACCTGTCACCAAAACGGTTTCTATTTGCTGAATGCCAGAATAATGAGAATTAAAAAAAACATTTCCTTTTCTGCAAAGTCAAGTGTTTACATACATCAAGATTAACATGTCTTCAAGCAAATTGAGAGGTCTTCACTGCTACTCCAAAGTAAACATAAAAGGAAATGATGCTACCTGCAAAATAGATGGCATCGTTACGAAAATATATTGTTTTCATATGGAAATATTAACACAACATCACAAAGCGTCTGCCAGGAATTAAAGCTTGCATTTGAAATTTGAAATCTCATTCCAAATGAGAAATAACTTCTGATTATTTCACGGCATTTAAGCTTTGAAACAGAATTATCATCAACCTGAAATAAGAGGAAGTTAGTACATTTCATAGACTTTTTTTGTGAATCAAGCCTCACTGTGAGTCTTAGAGGAGTCCTAACTACAAATGACTAAAAACGGCTATTGTTTTTAATTTTTGCACCTTGGTATGTAAAAAGTAAAATTTGGAAACATTACTGGTTTAAATTTCTGGAAAGTACTTTAGGTTTGCTCAGTGAATAAGAACGGTTCAGACCTTCCTTTTTCACAACACCTCCAATTGTTCAGGGTAAATACAAAAAGTTTCCCCTCGCTGATTCAGCGTTCTTCACATGTAATTTGATCTAACTTGTCATTCATGCCTAAAACTAAACTTTTTGTCGAATTCCCGAGTTTTGTTGCAGACCAACTTCAGCACCACGACACTCTCTTCTAAACCACATCATCTTCTCATCTCTCCGCAGGCGCCTGCATAGACAACACACTGCTGAGTGCACAGGGCGTGGTCAGATACGCCAAACTGCCGTCGCTGACCTTCGTCCAGGGCGAGCTGGTCAGCGGGCTGACTATGCTGACGTCCCGCACAGCATTCATGCTGCAGCGCCACCCGGCTCACCTCTCCGCCCTGCTGCAGCAGCACATCAAACAGCAGAGCCCAGACGGCGGCGCCGAGGCAACGCCTAAAGCGGAGGAAGCTTCATAGATCTTCACAGAAACACCGCTGGACCTTTTGCCTTGCAGATTTACTTCTAGTTAGAAGGAGGAGGAACTGAAATGGCAGCCGTTTGGTACCGGACTTCGGGGTAGCAGGGCTGTCGGGGGTCGAGTCGCGGTTGCGTGAATGGCTTCAGCCTCATGTTGGAATTTTTGAAAGACAGTGCTTCAAAAATGTCACTTTAGCTCTTAATATTAGGTTGTTTGTATGTAAATAAAAGGGATATGCTCAAAATCAAAATGTGTTTAAATTTAGCTTTGTAATGTTATGTGCCATATTCCTAATCCCAAAAGGTGTGAATTAGCAGGATTGCTTATAAATGTTATTATTTCATAACATTCATCACAGATCCTTTCCACTAGATGGAGATTTAATGTAAAACATTAAAACAACCTGCTTCCACCAAAATAAATCTGCAGATTACAGTACAGTAATCTGGGTCAGTTTGATTATTAGGGTCTGGTCTTTTCTTAGAGTAATTATTAAGTAACACCCAATGGTTAAAAATGGCAACACTTTACTTGACGGGGTCTGCATAAGACTGACATGACACCGTCATAAACATGGCATAACACCTGTTATAATGAGGGAGTTTTCATGAATGTTTACAACTGTTGTGGTGAAGTGTCATTCATTAAATTATGCCATTTATTGCAAAGTTGACAATTTTAATGGACTTTTCATGCGAGTTTTAATGCAACTTTACATGAAAAGTGTCATTTTTTTTTACCAAATAATGCAAAGTTGACACTTCTAATGCAAATTTTAATGCAACTTTGCATTACGTGTCACTATTTACCAAATGACACTTCATGACAACTTTTATAGACATTCATGAAAACTTTCATCATCATGACATGTTATTCATGTTTATGACAGTGTCATGTCAGTCTTATGCACACTTCGCCAAATAAAGCGTTACCAAAAAAATAGATTTTTATGAACTGAAGTAAAATAATCATGACATCTTTGTGTGTGTGGAGACTCTTGAAGCTCTTAATCCAGCCGTAGTCCAGTCCTTGACCTCCCCTGACTCTTGAATGGCCTTTGGGTTCCAGTTCTCTCAAGGCTGTGGTTTCCTTGTTATATATTTTTCTGCAACTTTTTTCCCCATATGATTTTCCATTATTATTTCTGAACTCTGAACATCTTTAGGTACCACTTTTTTTTTTGTTTGGCTCACCCTCTATATGTCTTCTGGACATTCTGATTCTGTATCATTACATAAATTTAGTATATATTTTATTTATTTTATGGTCTTAGGAAATCTCAGATTTGGGTTTTCATTTGCTGTGAGCCACAATCACATTTAACATAAATAAACGTAAGAGATGCAACAAAAATGAAGAACTGAGTCTATATAGGAAATCGCTCTGCTTTTGGCATTTTTAACGCGTAATTGCGCTTTCAGACGAATCACTTCCATATATCCAATCCATGATCCAACTCATTCCTGTGGCTTCATGCTGTGTAAACTGGCTGTGCAGATTGAGCGGAGCCGCATGTTTGCGCTCCCACGTCCCTTTCAGACATACAGTCGCTGTAATACCAGCTAATGCGGATAATGCTCAGGACACGTTGGGCACGGAGCGCGCTCCCTGCCGCGCGCGGTCCTGCTTGGATTTGGACGCAACCCGCGTCCCCCCGCCGGCAGACAGGGCTCGGCCTGCCAGATTATGTGGCCACAATCGTCGGTAATCTGTGGATTCAACATGTATCCTGACTTCTTTATTTGAACATTTTCAGACAGGTTTTTTTACCCCCCCCCCTTCCTACTTCAAGCTATGGTTTATTACTGATTTCTAATTAACTGATGAGATCGGTTTTTTTTCGTTGTATTTCTGGATGAAGGCATCTGATGATGAGAGCCGGATGTGAAACTCAGGTAAGCACTTTCGAAAATATATTTTAAAAATACGCTTTTAATATACAAAACACCTTAAGAGGAAGCAGCAGGTCACCATAGCGCTAATCTGAACAGATCCAAGCGATCATCTCTTCAGGGACATTTTAATAGGTCTTCATCCGAGGAAAGGAGGCGAATTAAGGCGACTTCTCTAAATAATGATAATAATTATGTTTGGCTACAGCTGCTTTATTGTCCTCTTCATATATTTGATCAGTCCGTTGGAGTACATTTTGAAGTTTTTATTTGTCCAAATTATATACGCACAAGAACAAATACTCTCCCATCTCGGAAGACATTCAACGTTCAACATTTATAAATAGAAATCCAAAACTCAAAAATAGATCAAATAAATGAACACAGACGGGACATTTAAACACGGCCTGACCAAATCAACAACGTCAATATGAAAGTTTTGCAAAATCTGTAAAACTAGTCGGACTGAATTTTCCAGAGTAATTCACGAACACTGATTAATAACGAGAGAAGTTGTCTCAGTCTTTATTTCAAGAAAGAGATTATGGCTGTCATAATCTGAGCCTTTTAACCCCACCCTCTGGCAGGAGGCCACCTCCACCTTGGATGACTTCTTGGCCATGACTTCCACATTACAAATATCAGGTCCTGACAGTCAGCAGGGGGAAAAATGCCTCTTCTCATAACACATGATGTTAGTTACTCACTGAATATTGTCAGCTCTACAAAACTATAAACCATTATTTTTTAAATTTCCAAACAAATAACCATAATTGAGCTATTGTTTAAATGAAATGATCTAGAGAACAACAACCACAAAAACAAAACATTAAATGAAGTGTAGTTCTTGTATTTCTTGTGTTTCTCTTGAGTAAGTGAGCTCAGAATCCTCCAAATCCTTTCATCCTGTTTCCACCTGGTGATGCTTTCATTACTGAGGTCAGTTACTGTGGTCATCCTTCTGCCCTTACATAACACGTCTGAAGTCGCCTTGTATTCTCCACTTTCTTCTCCAACAACCCCAAACCCCCAAAAAACACCCCAACAAAACAAAACAAAACAAAACAAAACAAAACAAAACAAAACAAAACAAAACAAAACAAAACAAAACAAAACAAAAACAACACAGAAATCCACAAAACTGACAAAAATCCACAAAGATGTCCTGAAATCCATCTAAGTCATTTAAAAGGCGTAAATATCAATTAATTGCCTTGGATATCTAGCAGTTAGCTCTTCATACAAATACATACATTAAATAAATAAAACATAAACCTATGAATTAGAATTAGAATAGATTTGTTTTAAAATGCAATTTTTTTTAAAGTTTGCAACTTATTGCACGATATAAGTAAATTTTAACCAAACTACCTTGTGAAATGGCTTGTTGCCGTCTTTCTATGCAATGTTTAACTTTCATTGTTGTGTCAGAGCTCTTTGGCCGGAGATCGAATTGCTCCAAGTAGCTAAAAGCATCTCCTGAAAATCTAATTAGACAAAGGTTAAGCTTCCTCTTGCAGGCCGTCTTTACCATCGTGTCACATACAACACCTGATTAACAACCGGCCACCGCCATCCGCAACTGGCTTTGGACATTTAATTTGCTGCAAAATGTGATTTTTTTGGGGTAGGAGAGGAGGGGATATTTTTTCTTTTGACACTGTTATCTGTAAAAAAAAAAAAGGACTTGAAATTCACGAGTGCCTTGGATAAATAGGCCTTCACTCTTGTCACTTTACAATCCCAAAGTGCAATCTATGTTTTTATTTGGTTTTATGTGATTGACTCACACAAAGAGTTGAGAGTAATATATGAGTTTCTCAATTCTTTACAGATGAAAATCTTAGGAATAAATATATTTTTTAGCCACATTTGGTTGCTGTTATGCTGCTGCTACCAAGTTTTACTGTGAAGACGGTTTGCTCAGGTTGTTTTCCAACTCACACAGTTTTTCGAATGCATGACAAAAACCTCATATATTAATTTATGTCTTCCTAAGCAATTGGTTACATCATGCTTTATTTAAGGATGTCAGACTAATTCAAGCCTGGAAACGAATACTTGCCATGCTTTTCGGATTTAAATTTCTAAACAATCTCTAAATTTCATGTTGGATTGTCTCCCTTTAGGTTTGTGCCTCTAACAAGACAACACATTTTTTTAAAAATAAGTTAATCCTTTCTCTATTTCTACTCCTGTGGTCACTTTTTCTGACCACAGGAGGCTTTCGTCAGATTGTGGAGGGTCTTTCTAAACACACAGTGGAGCGTGACGACAAGAGGAGTGTGAAGACAGACATGGACTTGAATGGACCTTCACTCAATCGCAGCCAATCGCTGGCGAGTGGTCTGGAGAAGACGTCATCGCCGTGGAACAAGCCGGCCCTCTCTCAGAGCAGCAGCACTCTGTCGTCTCGTCACTCCAGACAGGTCAGTCACAGGTCAGTTTCAGTCTTCGTGCAGAATACAAATAATATAAAAAAAAAACCCCAGTTGGAACAATTGTAGAAATTGTACTTTTATCCCAGAAGAATCTGTTCCTTCCTGAACTAAAACACACAATATCAAGGGATTTTCTGTCTCACGTGTAAACAGGTTATCAAAGACTGGGAAGTAATTGATGACCTTCAAGTAGAAATGCAAGCAGGAAGCGAGTGTCCTCAGGATATGTGTCCTCCAGGAATGTGTGAGGGGTATCTTCTCAAGAGGAGGAAGTGGCCTCTGAAAGGCTGGCACAAGGTGAGGGGGCTGATGGTGGGAGGTGAATACATGGAAAAATTGTACAGTCTCACTATTCTCACAATTATGCTTTATTTGAGGCTTTCCTTATTTTACAGAGATATTTTGTTCTGGAAGCAGGAATCTTACGCTACTCCAAGAACCAACAAGATGTAAGTGAACAATTAAGTCTTTAAATACTGACAATACAGTGTTTAGCCAGAAAATATTCATGAACCTTGGACTTGTTTATCTTTTGTCATATCATATCAATAGACCGCAATATATTTTATTGGGATTTTATGCCATAGTCCAACGCAAAGTTGTGCATGATTTTGAAGTGCAAGGAAAATGATCCATGGTTTTCAGAACCCTCTAATCTGACCCCTTCGAATTACAAATTAGTGTGTAATTTAATCTGTCAATTTGACAACGAGTCACATGCTCTTTTCAAATCTGGTGGGTTTCTTTTACGAGTGGCCTGAAGAAACCTCTTTGTTAAAGAAAAAAATAAAAAGTCATGTTTGCAGTGTGCAGGAGACGCAACAAACACATGGAAGAAGATGCTCTGGTCACAAGGTTACTTTGGTTTTGATCGCCTTTGTCATGCAAAGGTTAAGTATATTATGGAGGCACCAAACTTGATTTCCTTGCACATGTTTTGAAATGTTGGTATCAAGCTAAAAGATAATTTTCACTAATATCTGACAGCAAAGATGGGAGACCAATACATTTTTATGTAGGTGGTTATAATATTACGCCCATCTGGTGCGCGTCTAACACAGTAATCTTTATTGGATTTTGCTTCATAACTAAAAACAAATATGAGGAGGAGGAAATTTAGTAGTTTTTGGTGTTTTTTTGTCACAATTATCTTCACATATTTCTTTCTTGCCATCTGCCTTTTCATAATTTCAAAGATATGCCTGTACTAACTTGAACACTAGAAAATAAGGAAGTTACGATTCTATGCTACAGGCTTTGAAAACACTTAAGTTTTCTTTTTTTTCCCCATCAGGTCTCCAAGGGTCGAGTCCAGGGTTCACTAGATGTTAGTCATGCTGTTATGTCAATAAACAAAAAATCTAATCGGATCGACTTGGACGCTGGGGACATCCTCTATCACATCAAGGTAAGCATGGTCATTAAATTGTTGCTGCTTAGTTTTAAACAAAAACAGCAGATTGCTGTCCAAGCTAAAAGACAAAAGACTTCTTTTTATCTTCAAGGCAAAAAGCCACGATCTCTTCTACATTTGGGTGACGAAGCTGCAAGCACACCGGCTGTACAAGAAGAACGAGACGACTCACGCTCACGCTGGCCTCCTGCAGACGCTGTCCAACGCGACTCAGACTGGACAAGCTCACAGAAATGGAGATGTGGTGACTATGAAATCACTAGAATCAACCCAAACAGCGCCTTCTCTCCGGGAGGTTAAAAAATGAGTCCTAGGTTTGCTGCTTTTGACTTTGTTTTTGTGTCCGTTTTTGTGGTACCAGAGTTTGGCAGGAGTTGAAAATTCAGCGGGAGGATCAGGGGTCCTACCATCAGCCAACACCGCTGTGAACTCCAAGGTGTCGGCCTGGTTGAGGCACAGCCACAATCCAGACACATGCGTTCAAGGTATTTTACGCACAGTCAGCTAGAAAAGACCAAAGACTAGACACCAAAGACCAGAGGTCATCAACCGTTACAAACCACAGCCTTTATAAGTACAATTTATTTAGCACCGTGCAAACTAAAGACTAACTGAAAAAAAATTGTTTCAGATTTTTTATTATTTTCTCACTTACCACAATTGAAAATAAAACATCAAACCTTAACTATGAAGAAAAAAGATACTTTCTTGATTTGAAAGGGGATGAAGTGAATCCGTTCCATTTCGGATTCACCTTAAATATGGGATTAAAAAATAAATAGATGGAGATTACAGCACATAAATAAATAATTTACAGTAGAAATCTTAATGAAGACATGTTTATTGAAGATGGAATCACAGTTTATGCTAAAAATAAATAACACATTCATGAATAATGAATAAACAATAATTGAATGAATTGCATTTGTTTTCTAGTAAATCAAGTGAAAACCAAGCGTTGGAGAACTGACTGAACAGAACGATTTGTTTCAGAGTTAAATCGCTGTAATCTGGACCTGTCGGAGCTGAACCGTTTAATTCTGAGGCTTCAGGCCATGGAGGTGGGCCAGAATTTCACTAACGGAGACCTGCAACGCATCATCAGCACACAGGTATACAAAGGCCCTTGATTTATACAGCTGCTGTAATTAAGGTTAATTAAGACATAAAGCACTATCCAATCTCCTTTTTTTAATTTTAACAGAATCTGTCACTCGAGAAGCCAAAGAAGACAAAGTCAGGAAAGATTTGGGGTCACTCTCGCACACTATCCAGAGTGGAGGCCCTGGGAATGGTAAGAATGGTCTGTAAATTCACTCTCTCTCTCTTTATGCACTGCTTTAACATTTATACAAGTTTATAAATTTGGATTTTGATTGTATTTGTTTAAAACATTCTTTTATTCATTTGAAAGCCTGTTCGGGGGATTTCCAAATCGGTGAGTTGCCGACAGGCAGATTATCAATCTGCTTGATCTGTAAAGTAATAGCTATAGAACTGAATGTAACTGGATCAAAATGCAACACAATTATTTTTTTACTTAAATTTGAGGTAGATGTACATTTGCAATGCATTTCCATATCATACTCATTCATTCAATAAAATCACTTCACCGTAATTTGTTGGATTTGGCTTAACAACACAACAGACACCAACATCTTTAATATTGTTCTTTAAAGAATGCTGACCTGCAAAAGACAACATTACTCCAATAATAGCTATTCAGATAAATCCTATTTGATTTTGAATAAATAATTAATTCAACAATTTGATATAAAACAAAACTGTAAAATGAATACGGTGATCCAATTAGGCTGAACTAAGTGTCACAACCACCAGAGTTAGTGGGAGAAATGTTTTGTTTACATGTCTTGCTCTGCTTCCAGTTGCACCATCTAGTTAATGTTTTGCAATAAAAGTATAATTTTAGCTCAAATGTATTGATGTTTTATTGCTGTAAGATCTATCTGGAGGGTACACTTCAAATAATATTTATACCAAATACTGAGCTAGCTTGGTTTAGCTTAGCTTTTCTTGAGGGGCTAAAGACAAATGCATGCCACACTTTATAGATTTTTGTCTTGATTTTGGAAACCATGCATCGTTTTCCTTGTGCTCTGTTTTGTATTGGTCTTTCACATAAAGTCCCGGTAAAACTAATGTTTTTGGGATTAAAAACTAGGAAAGCCTTAAAAGGATCTTGATTGTGAACACTAAGCTTGCAGGATCCATGTTCTACTTTTCATTAGAAGTTTTCATGAGTCAGAAGCCTTCATGCAAATGTTTGGCTTCAGACGCGCAATACAAGTGGACAAATACTATTTGAGTCCAGTTTGACACAGAGCCCAAATTCCCTCCAGCTGTCTGTCAGGGTACATGTGGGTTCAAGCACACACTGTTTGTGCAGGATAAAGGATCGATGCACCAGCTGCAAACTGACAGACAAAACAGGCGAACTGTTAAATTAACCAGTATTCCTACATAACGTGTCCTCTCCTGTCCACCTCACAGCTGTCCTCCAGTCACCTGAGCAGCTCGTCCCACCTCGGCGTGTCAGTGCCCTCTATCCCCGACTATGTCTACTCCCAGCTGGCCCCTCCCACTATCTTATCACCTGAGGGGAAGAAAATTCAGCAGGATATCTGCACCATGTCAACTCAAGGTCAGACAAACAAATGCAAACAGCACCACGAATGTTTATCTACAATTTTCACCGAGATTAAGAAATTTGAAGACATGGAAGGACTTATTTAAGGCTCAACATGTTCAATGGTGGCCAGAGAAAGTCCATGGAAAACACTCTGGTATTATCCACTGAAATGTCATGTGTTTCTAAGTTATTCTCCTCTGCATCTTCAGTGCTTTCTTCCCTGAAGTCAGTGCATGAAACTCTGTCCCTGGAGAGGCAAAAACTGCAAGAAGCCTGGGAAGCCAACAACCTCCACCAGTCTAACACGTTAGCTGTGGTACGATACACATCTTCTGCCGTGTTTTCCTAACTCACTTGTTTCGAGGGCCAGTCTTAGAGATCCTTCTTGCTTCTCCGTCTATCGCCATCAGCCTGTGCCGTCTCACGGGCCTCCTTCAGTAACGGATTCGGCGGCAGAGTATTTTGACGCCAACGACGACGTCCTTTGTGGCAGCTCCTCTGAGGTGTCTGAGGAATCCGGGCTTAGCGATGGAAGCACCAGTAATTCAGAACCAGAGGAGGGACACGGTGAGTAAGGCTGAACATTTTGAACTAACGATACCTCAGCCGTTAACCTCGTCCCCAAGGGCCTGATATTGGGACAACCCTTAAAGAATCATTTGATCATCATCAACCAATAACATGACTTTAAAAGTACATTGGCGAGCTACAAATTAAACATGAGCTCAACTAATCACCCAGCTAATGTAAGTGTGCTATGGTCCCAATTCTTAGAAAGGCATATTGTTTACAATAAGTAGTTAAGACCTACTGCATGTAGCAAATGCCTCTTTTTGCTTATGTCAATGTATTCAAAATAATTAACATACAGAGCAAAATAAAAATAACCTTTATTGTACTTCAGTGGGGAAATTAAAGTGAAAAATAAATCCAGAAAACAAGAGCAAATGGCATCGTAAAACTACGGTATTTTTATGACTCAAGGTTATCCTACTGTGAAATCATCATATGAGCCACTACTTCAGTAAGAACATAACTAGAGATCTGAACACTTTTCATCACAGTAAAACAAAAATATATTCACGTTTCATTGTGTTTTTGTAGCACCTGATCCTGCACCTCTATTTCAGAGCCTCAAAAAAAATAAAAGAAAAAGAAAAAACAAAATGTGAGATCAACATTAATTAATATTTTTTCACACCGTGCAGCGTCGACGACCAGGAAGTACCGAGCGAGTATTTCCAGGACTCCAAACAATGTTGCTCCCAAGAGCACCGGCCGTCGAACGACTCTGCCGGCTCCCTGCCCTGACAACAGCCACGTCGGCCTCATGGCTATTCTCTACAATAACATAGGCAAGTAGCGCTTACTAGTTCAGACAGGAAAAAACCACAACTGACGTCATATTCTTTTGAGGCATCTGTCCCTTTTTTCCTCAGGTAAAGACTTGGCTCGGGTCTCCATGCCAGCAGCTCTCAATGAGCCAGTTAACCTGCTGCAGCGGCTGTGTGAAGAGCTGGAGTACAGCGAGCTGCTGGACACGGCCAGCAGCACACCAGACCCATACCAGAGGATGGTAAGGCTGTCCTGATACACAGGATAAGTGTGTGCAAAAAAAGCCCCTAAAATACATGTGTAAGTGTTAATATTAGCTGACAAACTCATCTTGCTATCTTTCTCAAGATTATGAGTTGAATGTGTTAATATTACAAAGAAGAAATTATGACAAGATGAGTAGGTCTGTAGTTTATAGTTCAATATGACTTGTCAGGGCATTAAGGGATAACTTGTATTAGCAATGCGTTGGTCTATTTTAGATGTTTTCATCTTGCACCAGCAGTAAAACAAAATGATCATCTAACTTTGACTTTATTTAAAATATAGAAAGGAAAGAAGTCTCTACATGAAACGTTGGCGGGTGAATCAAAGTTGAAATGACTTTGAAAATGTTCAATCTCCACCCCTTTCAGTTAGCTGAAATAAATCTATTCATTTTCAAAATTATCTTTGAAAAAAATGAAACGAGCCTAATTCCTTTTTTATTTTTACAAATCCAGGTTTACGTCGCTGCCTTTGCTATTTCGGGTTATTCCACTGCAACGTTCAGAAACCGCTACAAGCCCTTTAATCCAGTTTTGGGAGAAACCTTCGAGTGCATCAGAGATGATCGAGGTTTCCGCTTCGTCAGTGAGCAGGTAGCTGCGTCTTTTTTCCACATAAGAATTTAAAAGGAATAGTTGAACTCTGCAGTAGGTTTAAGACAATTATGATAGGACATTAAGATGACTAACCCATGGTTTTATTTGTCTGCTCAGTCTAACCAAGTGCTGTTGATTCACATAAAATGATATTTATTGCCGTAAAAACTTACAGAAGATTTATATAAATTCTTCAGACAGTTGCAGACAGTTGCAGTTTAATTATTTTTTAATCACATCTTCTTGCTGTACCAGGTGTGTCACCACCCACCCATCTCAGCCTGCCATGCTGAGTCAGAAAACTTTACGTTTTGGCAAGGTAACCGCTCTATTAACATCTGTTTATAAAAGGTTGTTCCTTCACATGTGTATAAATGCGTTGCCTTGTGTCAACAGACCAAAGGTGGAAGAATAAATTCTGGGGAAAGTCACTGGAGATTCTGCCAACAGGAATGGTCAATGTAACTTTGCCAAGGTAAACAATCATGCTTTATGTTATAAATTCACTGCTGCTCTGGCAGATATAACACTTGATTTAAAAAAACCTTTTTTTTTAGGAAGCTTAAAACATTTCTTAATTCATCTAGCAGAAAATAGAAAACCTTCATATGGCAGTTAGTATTTTATCCCACACAAAATTAGCTGTCATTTCAGTTTGCTATTTTGGTTAATATAAAATGATTTTTTTTATTGCTAATGCTTTCTAGGCTGCAAAATAACCTGGGTGTAGTTTATTTTTTACAGTGACTGAAAATAATCCATGTGGAAACTGTGCTTTTTGAGAGTTGTCTTCCAGCTCATTTATTACCAGTGCATGACTCACACATAATGTTAGGTTTAAAATCACTTTAGCTTTGAAAGTTATCTGATCATTTGTCATAATCTATTATCATAAATATCTAATGCATGAAGAGGTTGTGTTATGCTTGTTCAAATCTGAGCCCATGCTAGTAAAATACACAACAGCTGTTACAGACACAATGGGAATCTGGCAAAGGCATTAATACTGTTTGAATTAATCCCTTTTCAAGTTACTGAAAGTGATGCCTAAGTGTGGAACAGCATTACTTGTTTTTAGGCTAGTGTTAAACGCTGGCATCAGCATGACGCACTAAATATAACCACAAGTGAAGCAGCCCAGGTAGAGAAGTGGGGAGTAAGTGGGAATTAGCGTGCTGAAGGTGTTAGGTGACGAATTGTTCTTGGAAGAGGTGAGTGTTAAAGAGATTTTAGAAGGTAGAGTAGGATCTTATTGCTCCAAATTCAGTCCTGTAAATCAGTGGTTTCCAAGGCAAAGATTACGACCTCCACCATGAAACGCCAACAAATTATTTTACAGAAAATGCCTGGTAATACAACTATTGGCATTGGACGTGGACAACAGTAACAAATGAAACTCTTAGGGTCAGACACGTTGCCAGAGATATGTTTTTGATTTGGAATGAAAAATATTTGCCAATGGACGCTCTAGAAGAAGCAGAAAGCAGGTTTACATAGTTGTCAAACCTGGTGCTATGAATATGTAGCATCAGAGGTAACCCTGGAGACGGTCTGAAAAAGGTTTCACTGCTTTGAAGGACAAAATATAAAACAATACAGGAAATATAAAAACATTTGCATTAAAAAATGCAAATGTTTATCACAGCCTTTTATGGTCTTTTTACTTGTTTTATTGAAACCAACAGAAAACATTCAAAACTGTGTAATCTGACTGTGTATCTGATTGTGATTTGGTGGTTTCATGACGATGTGCTGCTTTAAGTAAATAACACTTGAGTGTCACCTTGATCTTCTGCTAAGAAAGGCTGTTGCTGTTTTTTGGACATTAAAAAGTTTGAAACTTTTTAAACATGACACTCTATGTAAACTTCAAATAAGTGCAACTTCCATTGTAACCAATGAAAGTACTACTCAGATGTTACCCAGTAATATGCAATTACCCAGTAATATGATTGGTTACTCTCAGGCTTCTCTGTGCATATGCTATGAAAATTAACTCATGTCTTCATGCTGAATGCTTGAAATGGCTGACTTGGTGGGGGACCTGGCCTTGCATTATTCTTGTGTCAATTGTTTCAACTTTGAGGCACCAATAGCCTGTGCATAGGTCACTGAACTTCATTCTCCTGCTCAATAAGTATGGAGAAAAAATGGTGACATCAAAGCATTAGCAAAATCCCCCATTTGGACAGAGCCAAACACTAAATATTACACCCTTTACCCCAATACAGCTGCACTATACCAAACTGAAGCACATAGTTAGGACTCAATGTTTCAGATTAATTGAATTGTTGTTGAATTAAGACTTCTATTAAAAATACACGTTTTTGGGCATGTGGCAAGATAAGCATCGATGGGACGGCAGCCTTAGATGTTTTTTTTTTTTTTAATGACACAAATGAAAATCTGCATTTATTGGATATTTGCTTTACTGATTGATCCCTTAGGAGTCGCTTTAACTCGACTGTATTTCAAACGTTTTCTAGGTATGGTGATCACTATGAGTGGAACAAAGTGGTAACCTGCATCCACAACGTGCTCAGCCAGCAGAGGTACCTGGAGCATTACGGAGAGGTGACCATTCAGAACCTGACCAACAACAACTGCACCTGCAAGATCACCTTTGTCAAGGTTAACGAAGCAGCTCCTCAGAAACACTGAATATTTTTCTTTTAATGCCTTCTTTGAAAAAAAAAAAAACAAAAAACCCCAAAACAAAACAACCAAAAACAATTTTCCTCCCATTCTCATTTAGTCTCGTTACTGGGGTTCGGACTCAAACAAGAACGAAGTGCAAGGGACAGTTATCGACCAAAGCGGCAACGTCATTCACCGTTTTGGAGGTCTTTGGCACGAGGGCATCTTCTGCGATACTCTGCCGACTCCAAAATGCATCTGGAAGCCGAGTGAGTCTCCTTATTTCAACGAAAAATAAAACACACTGCTCTGAGGTGTTTGCATCGCACGTCGATGTTGTTGTTAATCACTGCAAAAAGATTCTACTTTTGAGGTGAAAGGTTTAAGCAGCATAAATCCAAGTGTCACGTTTGCGCTGCGGCCCATCTGAGCAGCTTCTGTCTTTGTACAGATCCTCAGCCAAAGGATTACCTGCTGTATTACGGCTTCTCTTCGTTTGCCATGGAGCTGAATGAACTCACGCCAAACCTGAAGCCTCTCCTCCCTCCCACCGACACTCGTCTGCGCCCGGACCAAAGGTCAGAGATCCCTTCCGATTTCAAACACCATTTAAAAACCAGCGTTCAAAATTACCGATGTGTAGGTTGTGAAAAACAGTGGCACAAAATGATTAGATGTGCAGTTTACTTTTGGGGTCGTGCTTCTTTTTTGGTGTTCTGCAGAATGCTGGAGGAAGGGAAAGTTGCCGAGGCCGACAGGAAGAAAGACGACGTTGAAGAAATTCAGAGAGAGCGGAGAAAGCAGCTGGCCAAGAGGGGCGAGGAGCATATTCCTCGGTTTTTCAAGTAAGTACAGACTAAATCTGGACAGATTTGTTTGTTGGTTAAACTATGAAAAAATGTCCTTTAATTTACGAAGTGGACTCATGGGTCACAGTTTTTTCCTAAACAAATATTCAATAAATTAATAATTTAAACTTAGAAGAAGATTTTTGTTCTAAAATTCTACTAGCAAAGCCAAACAGGTGTTTAGATTGTACATAACTTTATTTTTCTAAAGCTCCCTGGTTTCAATCCCTTCTTCTTCTTAGAATAGAAGCTCCTAATTAATCTACAGTGTGGGTAACGCAAAGATGTTTCAGAGGCTGCAAAGTGTATAATCCATATTTCGTGAAAAACAAAACATGTTTTTCACAGTTGTCACCATGATCACCAGTAATATTCCAGGTTTTCAAATCACTAATCTCCTCCCGTTCTTTCCCTCAGGAAAGCCAAAGATTCCTGTGGACGGGATGTGTGGCTGACCAATGACACTTACTGGAAGCTCAGGGACGATCCGGGTTTTTCTAATCTTGCAAATACAGTCCTGTGGTGATGGAAAGAGACCTCAGCGACATGCACACAGCGTAGCTCTAGTGAGAACGCCGCCACTGTTTGGTGGTTGTGAACAGCATAAATGACCTACTCTGACAGAGTGGAGACGGTGCTGCTTCTGGTCTCTCATGGCGAACCTTTGTCGACACACTTAGGCACAACCTTTGGGGAAACACAAAGAACTTTCCCTTTTATGAGCTTATTGTATCATGATTTATAGAATATTTCAACTTGATGCGCACACAATTTTAGGAACTTAAAAGTTTTCTTTAAGATTAGAGTCTGTTTTTGAATCTTGTGTAAAATGTCATTGAAATCTCATCCTCTTAAACAGCTTTAACTGCACTTTCTAATTGACTGGATAAATGAATCTGTTTTACAGTCAAAGTAAAACCACCTGACGTTGCTGCTGTGTAGATGTTATAATTCTGCCACCATGCATGGAGCAGCATCTCTGTCCTCTGTGGGCTTTCTAGCTGTTTTTGTTGCCTCCAGAGGCCAAATAAGGCTACAGCAGGTTTACAGCGTATTTTGTTCAGGGAACCAGCAAGTGAGCGATGAATGATGGACGCTGCACATGTTTTTATTTAACAACTGAATGTTGTTCCTCAGGCGTAGCTCACTTTGGATGAAGCGCTTTGCTAAATGGCAAAAATGATGCAATATTTACGACTTTCTTGTACAAGTTATTTATTTACTCTATACTGGTTATCTAAAACAATATGTTTACTAATAAAGATGGTAATACATACGCAACTACTTTTGATTATTCTTGGTACAATGGAAAAACACTGAGTACAGTTTATAATTATGATTTATTTTTCTATGGATATAACTTGATCTATAGGGATTAATTTTGAGCTCAGGATGTTGGCATTCACACCTATCAGTTATAATTAATCTAATGGGTAATGGGTTGCAGAAAATTTAAATAATCTCACTGTAAATAGCATTCAGTCAGAGGAAGTGTGTGCATAGCTTTGTTTATGAGGCTGAAATCCAAAAGATATCACGTCACCAAATGAACACCATGTCTGTCACTCTAATCAACTCATTTTTTATTGAAGTGTATAGAATAAAATAAATTTTACATTAAAATTGGAAAATAATATTTTTTTGCATGAATGACATGGTAAAGCCCCTCATTCTGTGTAACCCTAACTAATTATGATTGACTTAACATGCGTAAAATCAGTAGAAAACGTTGGATTGTATCAGTGTAACTCTCCACACGTTTCGTCTTTCTGCCTTCGCAAGGAGGATTTTGTACCGTTTCATTTCTTTTTCATTAATTTCTAAAGCCTAACCTTAACTCAATTCAAACTTTAAACTTGGGCTTTGAGCCCCATAGCAGTTCTCATAGTATTCCAAGACATCGTTTGCAAGGCGAGAGGCTGACTAGACCAAATCATTGTAGAAGAAATGAATCATCAAGTAAAAAGTAGCCAGAGTTTGAGAGGTGAAAGCTTTAATTTTATTAAAAAAACAAACAAAAAAACAAATATACACATATGCCATGTTCAATAAATAAGTTTCTTTTTCTCCTCCTTGACAAATCTCCATTATTCATTTGCTTGCTGCAATTTATAAGCATCTCATGAGTAAAAGAACAATTACTGATTCCTAAACGGCACAAACCTTTCACACACAGAAATGAACATTTGTGTCTTGAGCTGTGCGGTCTCCTTTATTCACACTATGCTTATTTTTTAAAATTTTTCTTTTAAATTGTACAGCAAAATCTCCAGAAATGCAGTCCTACTTTCATCTGGAGGGAAACGTGTCATGGGGGGAAAAAAACACTGAAGGAATCGAGTCACTGGTTAAAGTTTCTCATAAGGTCTGGGATGTTCAGCAGGGCCAATTCCTGAGGTATCTGACAGCATTTTCATACAGCTGTTTGATGTGAGATTTTGCCACCATGTAGGTGAGAGGTCATTTGCTTACCATGGAGACCGCAGAAAATAAAAAAAGCAACTGATATATTTGCAGGCCGGTATTTCTGTGACACTTTTTCTCTTTGTTTCTGCATGTGCAACCTCGCCCTAAATTAATTTAATCTTCATTCAAATGCCCTTACAGAATATTGGAAAACCTTCATCGACGTACCGCGAGAATAATTATTTGACAAATATGAATATATTAAGAAACATTTTCTTGTAGAAATATAACACGAGAAACACGAGATTTTCTCTAATGTGTTTTCAGCACCTTGTTACTATTTAATGAATCGTTACATCTGTTACCATTCAGACCATTACATACACATTTCATAACCTGTTTATTTAATTTCTGGCATTAAATAAACAACACAAAGCTACTGATTAGCTTAAGCTAATGCCATGTCACCAGTAAATTGTAGCTATTAGCTACTACAAGTGGCTACACGGTGTCATTTAGTAAAAATAGGCTAATCAAGCAGATAGTTTCAGCACCCAGATGTATGCATTACTATAAAATTTTAAAGTTTGAATTTTAAACCAGTAAAATGTATTTTTAGCTACTTGTTATGATTATTTAACATATAAAGCTATAAGTTGTGGCCGCACAGTCGGTGGCTGGTAGCAGTGTTGCCTTGCAGCAAGAAGATAATGAGTTCAAATCTCGGCCTTGGGTCTCTCTGTGTGGAGTTTGCCTGTTCTCCTTGTGTATTTGTGGGTTCTCTCTGGGTACTCCAGCATCCTCCCACAGTTCAAAAAAATATGACGTAGGTTAGTCGGCCTCTCTAAATTGTTCTTAGGTGTGAAAATTTGTGTGTCTGTATGCTGATAACCTACCTAGGGTGTCCAGGATTCCTGTAGATAGGAACCAGTCCTCCCTGCAGCTCTGCAAGGAGGAGCGGTTATAAACAATGAAAAGAAATGGATATAGGTGGATGCAGCAACCTTCTGTTTCATTGAAACTGTTTTAGAAATGCTTTTAAATATTTCCCTTTCTTTTCTCTGCAAATTTACAGTCTACAGGCTCATTAAATTTGCAAAGAAGTTAAAATGTAAACATGCCTTTTTAAAAACGAGCATTTCTACTCGGCTTTAGCCGCATATGGCAGTTGTTGAATTTCTGCTTGTCGCAGTAATAATGGCTCCATCAGTTAACACCATCTCCATGCATTTCACACATGTGTAATAAATTTGAGCTTGGACGGTCAACATTGAAATTTTCCTGATAGATAACACTGGGTGCTCGCTTGTCGCCTCCGGTGTTGTCTGAGGCGTTTAGCACACCTGGTGAGGAGTGAGAAGCAGACCTCTGATTAGCTCCGACTGTGGCCTCACTCTTTATTTCTGTCACCAGGCCAGGAGCCGGGCCTCTGTCAACCAGCGTCACCACATGATGGGTCCTGAGACCAGGGGGGAAATTCAGAGTGTCGGTCTGGTCACTTTGTGCTTCCTGTTTATTGTGGTCTGAGGCTGACAGTTTAACTTCAGGTGCATGTGGGCGTCCTCACGACCTGCTATCAACAGATCCACAGAATGACTGTCATTTTGTCTGTGTTTTAAAAGCCTGTATGCTTCTCTTGGTGACGCAGTTCAGCAGTCATTGATGCTCATACTGATTGTGGGTTTGTTGACGGGAGTGATTTAACATTGACTAATTATTGCAAGATCAGAATCTTTGCACTCTACAACCGCGTGCCTCAGCTAGTCTTGTTTGAAGCTTTTTCCATAAAGTAGTCTATCTAAATCAATCGTTACCCTGCAGCCACTGCTAAACGTTAAGTGGAAAAAAAAAGGTGAGTGATTGAAGTTTATAGCAGATATTCCAAACTTAAAGAGCAGTGATCTCTCCATCATCTGAAAATGGAAAGAGTATCCCACAACTACAAACTCACCAAGACAACGATGTCTACCTAAACTGACAGACTGGGCAGCGAGACAATTAATCAGAAAACCATGAAGGAGGCCCTTGGTTACTCTGATGGAGCTGCAGAGACACATATGTGGGGTATCCATTGATGTTGTACTCAACAAATCTGGGATTTATGTGTTAAGAATTCAATTGTTAAAATAGAGGCAAGAGAGGAGGTGAAGGATTAGGTGATCAGGTTCAATGAAATTCTGTTTTTTCACCTTCATACAAAACGGTGAGGCAGAAAACCAAAATCCTGATCACACCATCCCCACCATAAAGAAAAGGTGGCAACTTACAGGGGAGATGCTTTTTTTCTAAGACACTAAAACTGGTAAGAGTTGTTGGGAACATGGATTAAACCTGGAGGAAAACCCTATAGAGACTTCAAAGACTTGAGCCTGGAGCTGCGGATCATCTTCCTACATGAGATTGAATTGTAGATCAAAACAAATAAATTTGTAAGAATGGCCAAAAATTAAATCTGATTAACAATTTAAAGTTAAGGTGTTTTTGCACAGACGAACGGTCAGAAATTTCAGTCTCTCCATGCACACTTTGAGGGGTTATTGCTCTGTGCCATAACCTCTCAATTCGGTGGGGTTGAATTCAAATGAATGTCAATTTTTTTAGATTATTTGTAAAAAAAAAAAGTATCAATAAGTTATTGAGCTTCATAATGATTCACTAATTTGCATTGCTCTATCACAGAATGCCATTAAAAACAGGTTTGAGGTAATAATGAGAGAAAATGTGGAACATTTCTAAGTGTTTGAACACATGGAAGGACCTGAATCTGCCTTTGTTTTCCACTTTGTGTGTATGATTAAACATTATGCATGAATGATCACTGCCAGATGCTGCGCAACCTCCAGATAATGTGTCTATTTCATTGTGCTTTTGCCGTCACTGCCACATTATTAACACGCATCTGCTAAGCTGTGCTAAACCCGGCTCTGATTTTGACCTTTACACCAACTGCCTGCACTTCTCCTCCACTGCCACAAGTGGGAGCTGCATCGTTTATCATGAGCCAAAGGTTAGAGAGGACATGAGTTTTTCAGTTTTTTTTTTTTTTTTTTTTCTTGCTAACCAGTTTCGGCATAGAATCACTGGGAGAAATGAACGTGAGCACATGCGAAGAAATGTGTAAACTGTTGAGGTTGCGAAGGAAGACACAGATGAGACATGGCAACGCAGCCGGAGAGGGTTTGATGCAGAAAGAACAGACAATTCCTGCAGGCATCTGTCAGCAAGCAGATATGCAGATGTTTGGGCTTTCCCCTCCTCTTGACCCTCTCTTAAATCTCCAGATGTTTCAAAGACTTCAGTCACACCTCTGTATGTCTGTTTGGTGTTTATGTGACTGTAGCCCAGAGTCCCAGTCACATCCACTTCTGTTTACTTTGTCGCTGTCCTTTAAAGAGTTCCTCCTGTGATCATTTTGACTCTTGTGAGATGAAACTTTACGCTGTGGATGTTTTCACTGTGAGGGGTTACGTTTTGTGGTTCTGTTTGTTTCAACCCATCATGAAGACCTTGCAGACCGGACAGACTCAGGGGCGCTGTGAGAGGGCGTTAGGAAACGTTTGTGATGAAACGGGAGGCCCTCAGTGGGTGTAATAGCCGTAGTAGTCTGGATCGCTGTTGCTGTCTTTTTCACAGGCCTCCCCGGCACGCGGAGGCGGGGAATTTTCAGTGCTGGACGTGTAGGGCGACACTCTCCTCTTCTTGTTTCCCTCGAACATGCCCGAGTCGGCCGAGTCTGCTGATTTGACGGAGGGCGGCTCGAGCCAGGGGTCGTCGGCTGCCACCCCGGTGGGGTCTTTCGGCTTTTCGTGCAGCACGGGCGGCTGCAGGGACTCCAGGAGCGAGGGCGGGTGCAGCCTGGGGTTCCCGGGTGGCGTGGAAGATGACGAGGAGGAAGAGGAGGACGAAATGGGTCTGAACCAGCTCAGACTGGGGGCGGGTTTGCTGGGATACTGTGGGGTGGGCCTGCTGGCGCTCCATCCCGCTGACCCGGCCGCCGATACCGACACACTGCTCGACGCAAAAGGATGCTCTGGGTAGTAGCTGAGGGCGTGGTGAGCAGCCGTCTGCAGGGGGAACGGCTTGTAGAAGCTGTTTCCAGAAAAGTCCCCCTCATAGGAAGATGTGAAGTCAAGCCGGTTTGGTGGTATGTTCTGCTGCGGGGGCAGGTACCAGCGACTGTGCGGTCCAGGGCTAGAGGACGGGTCTTTGTGCTGCTGGCCCATGCCGATGTGATCGCGGCCGTAGAAGCGGGTCTGCGACAGGGGGCTAATATATTGTTCAGAAAGGTAGCTCTGTGGGTAGCAGGTCCCCGGTAACAACTGCTGGCCCTCTGTAGGGGAAGGGGTGAGGCGATCAGAGTCGGGAGGAGCGTAGAGCCTAGGCAGGAGGGAGGAGGAGGGGAAGAGAAGAGAGTGTGAGAAGAAGAGGAAAAAGAAGAAGGTGTTATTTCCTGCCCAAACCTCAAACAACTATCAAACATCTCACAGCCCCTCACACCCTTTCACTGCAGCATGCTCAGCAGCAGCGCAGTAATTGCATCTATTCTAATATTAAAAAGGCGACATGAGCACTCAGGGCATTTCAGTGACAGCACTGATCCACTTGAATTATTTAGGCAGAGTTCACACAATGTTCTCAAACCAGAGCGAAAAAGGAGAGGATTTGTTGCTGCTGCTGCTTTCTCTTTACAAACACAAGTATTTTCCAAATTACTTACGTGTCATAATTGTCGCGGAAACCTTTTGCGAAGGGGTTATGGTCTATTTTCAGCTGAGTGATCTGTGTAGGGAACAGGAGGAGGGCAGCGAGAGAATGTAGGCACAGGAAAAAGAGAAGGAGTAAGTAACTACCATGAAGAAACAAGAGAGCAGTTAGAGAGGAGGTCACTGACTAATAATTAATGAGGTCAACATGCTGGAAAGAGTTGATATTTAGAACCACAAAGTGGGTGATCACACCTACAGAATCGATGCCAGTATGTCTGTGCTACGCATTGAAAAAGTTTTAGATGATGCAGCTGTCAGTGAAACATTGAGAAGTCGGCGACTCTCAGTTGAACTGGTGTTGCACCGATTGCAAAGTCACATGTACAGTGCAGTGAAAAAGGTATTTGTCCCATTGCAGACTTTCTTCTGTCATGAAGCAAATTTGCATCATACAAAGATAACCAAAGCATGATGCAATCCCTAAAGGATGATTTCATTCATCAAGGGAAAAACATGATCTAATATAAGAAATCACTTAGATAGAGCCTCTGTGAAAATATGATTGACTTTTATCAGTCTTGAAAGTGGCCACAAAGCGCTTAGGAGCGCCATTATCCACAAATGGAAAATACATGGAACAATGACAGAACATTGTCAGGAGTTACTCAAATTACTGAAGGAGTATTCCGCCATGGAGCCATAAAAGAAACCCAAACTCACTTGCCTCACCTCAAACCCGCGTTTATAAAAGTCAGGGGAAAAAATGGTATCCACTGGAGAACTCTAAGATCAAAGCTAATGCATGCAAAACCTTTTGTTCTCACAGAAAATGGCACATTTTGATGACAATAAAGACTCTTTAGAAAATATTCTGGAAATTAACAAGACAAAATATTAATTAAGTGGTGCTTCCTGTTGCATCTGGTGAAGAACTAACAAAGCACAATTTACTGACAGCGAAACACTGTGGTGAAAATTTCATGGTCTGGGATTACTTTGCTATTTTCCATAATGGAACTGTACTCTTCTCTTGAGCAGAAAATCAGAATGGGGAATGTCAGTCCATCAGTATGTGACGTTCAGTTGTAGCGCACCTGAGTTATGCAGCAGGAGTGATGAAAACCCACTGAGGAGTCCACTTTGGAAAAGCTAATGGACTTAATGGACTCCGAATGGCTAATGGACTTAAATTATGACCTTAATCAGGCCATGGATGCAGCCTAATGTGGCTCAATTCTGCAAGAAGACAAGGCCAAAATTCCTCCACAGCTTTGTAAAATACTCTTTACCAGGCATCACAAATGCTTAATGGCAGTTGTTGTTGCAAAAGATGCCACAACTGGTTATAAAGTTTAGGACTCACTAACGGTTTCACACTGGGCATTGTTGATTGGGATGCTTTTTTCTCCATTAGGCATGAAATCATTATTCAAAAATAGATTTTTGTGTTTACCCAGGTTACCCTTGTCTGCTGTTAAAATTAGTTTTGTTATTTGAAACATGCAAGTGAGAAAAATAAATCTCTGGATGGGTGCAAATAGATTTTCCACACCACTGCATGCATGCATGCAAAAATCAGATCCATTCAGTGTTTTAAAAGAACTTTAACAGCTCGGTAATAATACAAGGCAATTTCTTCCAGTGAACAATATGTGCAAAAAAATAAAAAATAAAAATCTTACGTCTGCGTTCTGATAAGCGGTGACGGCGATGAACTGCGTCTCTGGAAAGACAAACGTCTGAGCTTTAGAGGAGAGGAAGGGGTCCTCTGAGCCGTCCTCCTTCACCTCCACTATGTGAAGACGTGGCTGGTACTTGTGGAGCGACTGGAGCACAATCATCTGAGGGCAAAACGCAAATAAATTCACAAAATTACCTTATTAGAAAAAAGAAAATCAAATGATGCTAGAGCACTTTCACACAACGATTTAGTGATTTTGACAGCATGTCAGGAAGTAGGCAGGGATACCTGTGCCACGTTGTTGGTGCTGCCCTTGTTGTTGGTGAGCTTGAGCTTGCTGAATGACACTTCTTGTCTCATCCAATGAGCCCCGGAGTTAGGAGAGTCAGGGTGCATGTACATCCGATTCCCTGGGGGGGGGGGGGGGTGTCACCAAAGGAGGTCATCAGCCACAGACAAGAGCAAGGTTTTTAGCTGCGCCAAAAGTATTATTTTACCACTTGAGCTTTTACATTTTGACCTCATTTTATTTGATTAGGATTTTTGTGGTAGACAAGACAGCAGGGAAGCTCGATGAAAACCAGTCAAGTTTCCCTGTCTCTGCTAAGGAAAAGCATCCCCACAGAATGACTACGCCTCTACCGTGTTTTACTGTAGGTATAGTTTGTCTCAAAGGTGACATGCAGTGACCCTCCACACAGTATTTTGGACTTTAGATTCATACAACCAAAACACATTTTACATGTTTTGATGTGGCCCCTTACATGTCTTGAGACAAACTTTGGATTTAAAAAAAAAATGTTTTTCAATCTGAAGATTAATCTGAGATTCATTAAGAAATTCTCCAATTTCAGATTAGGGCCTCTGGGTTCCTCTGATTAATGCTGACCTCATCTGACCTGTCAGTTTGCTGGTTGCAATAAAATACACTGCGGATTGTGGTTGTAATAAGACAAAATATGACAAATTTAAATAATTACTAATATTTTTGCAAGACACTCGAATAGATTAATAGATAAATTAATAGATTAATAGGTCATATAACCCATCCATCCCTTTTGCACCATTTAAAAAATACAGAACATTTGATTTCTGATTGCAAAAAATTTGAAAAAGCAATATTATTTTGTTGTTTTTGTCATTGTCAATTTAAGACATTTCCACTATAAGTGCTACATCCTGTAATCAGGCATGCCGCTCTTTCTAATTCCTTTGATACTTCACTGTTCTCATATAAACTATACCACCGTGAATTTTCACAGCATCACCACAGTGACCTTCTAACCTGAATTTGTTCATACCACATGAAGTGCACTATTAAATCTAATTGAGAAAAGCCATGTCACCACAGTTTCCACAACTTTAGCACAATATTAACCTTTTCCACAACAACTGGCAAACGTGTGACAACACCTTAGAGTTTCTCTCATTTAGACGAATGTGGTTTGTCTATCATCAATCACGGGTTCAGCTTGCTTTTATGTGTATGTGTTTAATTCAAGTGAGAACAGGAAGAACTGCTGAATGGAAGGAGATCAAGGAGTATAAGATGTGGGGAAAAAAACTTCTTCACAAAAAAAAAACCCTTTTCAAAATGAAATTGAGTGGGGCCCAAATCAGCCTGAGAGGATCTAAACACATGGACCAATAGTATTGTTCATATCCTAAATTTAACATTTAATGTAAAACAATTTTTTTGAAAGTTTAAAGAAGAAAATACATGCTTGGTAGGGATTACTGTAACATCAACAACACGAGGAGGAGTGAATGCAATCAATGCAATCTATTGGGTTTCCGCAAAAACTTTGTAAGCTACTTTGAAATAAGTTTGGTCAATTTGCATGAAGGAGTGATTGAACTGAAGGCACTTTACAAAATGTAAACATTTGTGGGGAAACATTGTTCATTTGCTTTCAAATCCTTCAATCTATCGGAGGAGACCAAAGTGGATTTTTTTCTTTTTCTCTTACGTACAAAATACAGTGCGAAGAGAGAAAGTGACACTTTGCTTCACCCTGAACACACCAATTCACATGGTGGCACACAACAGTGGCAGCTTTTACTCTGTGGTTTATGAATGACCAGAGGAACCTCAGCGAGGGGCTTGTAACTAGTAACGTTACTAGTTGAGCCTCCAACATGCGTCACTGTGAGCACAGTGCTTTCAGGATGACATGCAAAAATGGGCTGTGATCACTTTTTACAGGCATTTAATTTACAGTATATAATTTTTTGGATAATTATATTGTTTGAAAAGACGTCCAGCTTTTAAGATACAGTAACATTCAGAGCAGTGGGGGTCAAACTCAAAAATCTTAATGTTCTTAAAGGGCCGGTGGTGCCAGAATCTATTGATAAAACCAATAAAACTGTTAAAATATAAATAAATAGCTGTTCCGCCAGGATTTTGATTGTTTTAGTGGGGGGTTTTTTTGCAAACAAAATTACAGATTTTGTGGTGAATATTAAGACATATTTGTAATTATATATCCAGTCCAGAGGGCCACATAAAAAGCTACGGCGGGCCAGATTTGGCTCCTGGGCCTTGAGTTTGACACCTGTGATCTAGAGACACAAGTGTAAAACATTGTGACTTCATTGCGCAGACATTGATAATCAAATCTGTAAAAACCATAAAAGTAAAGTTACCACCCATTAAAATAGTAGATCTAGCCTTTTTTTTTTGCTGTTTCTAAGGAGTTAAAAGGTCCTGACAGTGAACTGTAGCTTCAATTTTCATCAAACCAAACAGAACGTGCAGAGAAGCGGGAGACGTAAAGCGACACCAGAGCGTCCACAAGAAAGTGCCTACCAGTGCATCATGATGCACATTCTGGTTGCCTCTGTTGCCTGTGGATGTGCTGCTACACAAACCACTTCCTCGAGATCCTCCATGTTGCACGCATTGAGATGAAAACTTCTTAGCTCCCCAGAGACTGAAAAGAGGTTTTGTACTCCACCTGATGTTATCTAATCTACAACTGAAAATCTGGGCTCACAAAGATTACTTTGAGTTTTTTCTCCATCAGTTGTGGCTGGAGGAGGGGCTGGGGGGGCAGGGGGGGCTGTGTTATTGGCAGGAACTAGCGCAGGTTTTTCTTTTTTTCTGTGTGAAGTTGTTTGTGAAGCAGTAAGAGCTTTATGACGTCTTCTGAGATTCATGACATTACTTGAAATGAATAATTTTGAAAAGATAAAAGGAAGAAAAAGAACCACTTTCAGGACAAAAGTTACTTTATTACTTACTGGGAGACTGAAATATGTTGCTTTCAACACTTCAATACCAAAGTGAAAACTGCTGATTACGTAAGGAAAACAGTTTCAGCATAAAGTACGATGTGGAGAAAATTTGTGCTGCACCAACATAAGTGTGACCTTAATGCCATTCCTAGTGAAAGTGGTACACAAATTAACTTGACTGAGAAACCGATCTAAAAGAGTTTAGTTTATTTACTGAGTAAGTTCATCCTGAAGCTTAATAATGCGATAATGTCTGCTAGTAAGAAATTTAGAAAAACTTTTACTTTTTGTTTTTATATGCGTAATTTTTTCCTAATAATCTTGCATTTTTACTCCATTTTGATGTTTGAAAATGCAAATTTCATCTAGTGGACTTCTTTTGTGCTATAGTTTTGTACACACCTGGCATGTTTCCCTCTGCTTTCCCACACTGGACCCATTTGCCTCCCTGGTACCTCCAGTGGTGCTGATCGGCCAGAACCACGTCTACGTAGACGTTGTAGTGGGCAGACGGATCCAGGACGCTGATGTTGAAGCTCAGGAAGGGAAACATCCTCCTGGATAAACACAAGCGAATGTTTATCTGATGTTTCTTGAACGCACACACCTTGTAGAATGAAGAAGAAACATAAAATCTTTCCAAGTATTTTTGGTCCCATTTCTAGTGCCAATATCTTAGCAAACTTGAAATAAGCCAAAACTAACTTACAGGTAACTTTTAGCAAGATATAGAGGCTTGTTTTAAACAAATAATTTCTTAACATTGATGAAAAAGTGTTAGTTCCATCGGAAGATTATGTAACTCATAACACATTCTTCCCATGTTATAAGAAGATTTTTCTTTGAATACAAGTAGTACGTTTTCCATTAATGTTAAGGAATTATTTACTTAAACAAACCTCTATATCTTGCTAAAAAGTTTCTTTTAAGTTAGTTGGTCTTATTTTAAGCGTAATAAGATATTTATTCTAGAAACTAGACAAAAAAAATATGATTTTGTTTTTGTCATGTACGTCTGTGAAACTCTCCTATATCACAATTATTAGCTGAGTTCTTTCCTTCTATTTCCTTATTGGTTTGGTATCACACCCTTGGTGTGTCACCTAAAAATCCATGTATTAAGTGGCTGATTGATCCTGGTCAAATTCAGAGAACTTTGTCCAACAAAGAAGCTGAGAACTTGTTAAACCTTTGGAGCCCCGGGTGTAAAAAAAATGCCTGTTTTGCATTGATTGCTTTGTTAACTTGTTCATTTTGAAGACCTGCTAGACTTTATTTTGATTTATTATAAAAGATGTGCATTTAAGCCTTTTTTTTTAACTGTCTGCACTCTGAATTCAGTGTGCAGAACCTCCAGACACTCAAATCAAGACCAAGAGAGACCGCTGTGGCTCTCTGTTTTTAAGGGCGATGACTGAGCTGTCATCTGTGTCCGGACTTGTCTCTAAACCAAAGAGATGTTTGAGAAGGGAACCGCTCAGTGGTGATACTTCTGGTCATGTGAGAAACTCGCGATAAAGCTTGTTTTGGACCCAACAGGTGCTTTTATCCTCTTGTTCTGAGTAAATGGTGAACTCTTACATTAGTTTCTCTTTAATGTGAATTTGCTACAGTAATTCTGGGCAGAAAGTGGGACCCATTTAATTGCAGTCGTGAGGTGAAGCTGCGGTTTCAATAACAACCATCTGAGGCTGAGCTGCGCTTATGAAGAGTAAGACAGGGACATTATCTGCAACGTTTATTTTTTTATTGTCAAAAGAATCTGGATGTATTGTGAAAACGATGAGGGTTGTTAATCCCCAAAATTTAAAGTATTGAATTAAAATGTTTTTTTTTTCTTCTTTGCTGTTTTCACTCAATTTAAAGAGATAGTTGAAGTTTCAGCAATATTTTCCGTCATCCAGTGTTTTCAGATTATGACATACATTTTCTTAAAAACTTATGATTAAATAAACATATTTGTGTGACATATACTGTCTTACCTTTAACATAACTACGCAGTGTAAATAGAAAAAAATCCCAACATATTAGAACAGAGGAGACATTTACATGAAAATCTGAAATAGTCTCAATTTATTATGAGGGATTTTAAAAAAAAACCCCAAAGAAATTATTCCTGTGGGGGTGTCAGTACCAAATACCTGCTTTGTTTCCTTAGAATTAGTGTGTAAGTGAAGAACGGGAAGAGAGGCGGGGGTTTAGAGGAGGCTGAGACTGTGGGTGAATATTTAATGCTGCTGTTAATAAAAGATGCCCCAGAAGATGCTCTTGATTGCCGGGGCTTTACACGTTGAACTCATTTTGACCACCAATGGTTTCAGTGAGACGAGGTAACTGGGAGGTCAGGGCGTCCCCAGGTTCACTGCCAGGGAAAGCGGTGGAAAAAGCAGAGTTACTCCAAATCGAAATGACACACAGCTACAAACACTCTGGCGCAGACGGGGTTCGCTGATGCTCAGCACCCAAAAATGCATGTCAAAGACATGACAGAGAAGCTGCAAAATTAGCTTTCCTGCAAAACTGGCAACAATATTATTCTCATATTTATCACCTGGCTGTCTCAGCTTTTCACCCGCAGAAACGTTATTTTCCTCACGCAACCTTTTATAAATCTAAATGCAGCAGCTATGAAGTTTAATTTGTCGGTTTGATAACCATCAGGGTTTTATTTTTTAAATCAATGTCTGATAATATTATATGATTTTCCATTCACAGCACTTTAGCAATAATGTAATAGAAACAGACCTTATATGCCACAACTAACATTTTAGGAAGGTTTTCAGAGCGATAAAATACAACTTTTGGACAAACTTTGTACTTTTTTAAGGCTTCAAAACGACCCAAACTAGTTATTTACAGACTAGGATTATGCCAACACACAATACTGAACAAACGTTTATTATGAATTAAATATTCTCTAGTGAATCAATATTATATAAAAAGTATGGTAAAATAAAACTGTAATATTGAGTGAATTAAGGCTCTCAAAATGATACAAAGCTACAGTTAAGTGAATGAAATGCTAACATATTAGACAAGTTATGAGAAAACTACAATTAGAAAACTAATAGCTTTTTCATCATGATGAAAAAGCAATTGAATAAGTACAGCCTCCAGTGCACAAACAATATATTAATAAAAACATTATCATATAAAAATACAAATACAAATATGCACAACAACGAACAACTTGATCGTATTTTATAGTAGTGTTAATGTATGACTGTTAAGTGAAATATGTTTCTCAAAGAAAGCAACGCCAGCTCATATAAAGTTATGCTTTAGCTAAGCACATTAAGCTAAGCTAATGTGCTTAGCTTTAGCTAAGCACATTAGCTTAGCTAAAGCTAAGCTAATGTGCAATCTATTAAAGTCAAAAGTGATAAAAAAAATTGGTTATGCAAAATACAGGTGACTACTTGTGATTAATGTAATGTGCTAATATAACAATGTCTGATGCAACATGTGTCATATTGGAGTGACTACATGCATAAACCAGGGCCTAATGCTTGACCTTTAACCTGCCTGTTTAACAGCGATTGAACACCTTTCAAGGTTTTGAGAAATGTGCTATGAGTAAGAGGTAATTCCCTCTTCTTTTGATTCTGTCTGATAAGGGAGGAGGGGAATTAACTATTTCAGATTCCACGTTGCTCATTATGCAGCAAGATTGCATCACAACTCATGGTATTAAGTTCAGCTCTAATGAAGCCCCTCTAGTTTTCTGAGGTTGTATATAAACTAATGTGTGAATTAATAGATATGTACAAGCGATTGCATGGCTTAGTCATTGTAGGAGGACAAAAAATGTAAATAGATACAAACACAATCCGTTTTTCAGCAACACCCTTTTAGTTCTTGTCTCAGGCCCTTTGTTGTGGGTGGAACAAATGCCGTAGATAAGATCCATTGTGAATGGGCTCGCTGCTTTACAGTAAAAAGGTACGCTCTTATGATAAAACTAAGGCTTAAACACCATTAATCTACGGAAATGGCTTCTTCAAAACATGATAGAGATTTATCGCATTTAAATTATGCTGCAACAAAGCAGAGAGGCAGCAAAGTGAAAGCTTATCCACAAATATGAAGCATCTGTTCTTGATAGCAGCAAGATTTTTATTGTTGAAAATTTCATCAAAGAGCAAATGTGTTTGCATTAGTTGTAATATTATAACAGTCATCAGTTGGTCTAAATGTACATTTTTAAACACAGACAAACAGTATTCAATTGGGGGTCACATTTATGGTGTCTAAATGAATAATTTTGCAGAGCGGGGCGATCTTTCTATTTAGATCTCTCATTTATTCTATTCATCAATTTTCCTGGCTACAATTAAATACATAAAAAATTAGGGTACTCCATAACACCCCGTGTGTTTTTCTAACAAAACAAAACTGGACATGTGAATATTTAATATGACTTTCAACAATTTTGATTAATTAAGCGCAATAAGCTAACGCATATACATAATAAGAGCCAAAGAAACTCATTTATTCACACTTAAAGTGACTGAAATTACAGACAAGCACATTACATCCGTGCACATGACAGAACCACACATTTTGATTATGGTGTGCCCTCATTTAAACCTCAGACATTTAACCTGTTGTGCAACAGAATGCTAAAAATGAGAGTAAACACTGAAGTATGACTAGGTCACCAGAAAGAGGACTGTGCCACTCTCTGACTCTCAGAAGAACTTAAATTCAGTTTTCCCACAGCATGAAAAGTAGTTTGCATATTCGAAACAACAACGACTGCCAACAACTGAGTGGATTCACCCTGAGAGGAGATGGCAAAGTTGCCAAAAGAAGTTCCTGTGAAAATAAAAAACTTCATCACATGGCCTACACCTCGTTCTTATCACCGTTAACGCAAAAGTTTCTTCATGTAATCAAAAAGCGATTTCACAAGTATAAGTTTAACTTGAGGCGTGCTGGGAAAAACCTTATGCTCTCTAAGAACAACATAAAAAGGCAAGGCTGAAGTTAGCCACAAGAAATGTAGATAAAGACCAGGATTTCTACAATAATGTTCTGTGGACAGATGAGTCTGACTTAATACGCCTTTACAGTACCTTCAATACCATAAAGCAAGGAAGTGTCACCAATACCATCATGTATCTCTGAATGCTTGAGAAGAATGTGAGACCATCAGAAAAAAAAAATTAGGTTGGTGGAGAACCGGTCGTTGCAACTTGGCAATAATCCAAAACATGCCAGTGAATTCAGCAACGACCGTCTGAACACTAAGAAATGTAGTTTTGGGTTGAGTCAACAGATTTTGGTTTCATTGATCGGCTGTGGCGTAACTTGAAACTGGCTGTGCAAGTAAGAAGCCTCTCAAACATCTCACAGCTAAAAGTGAGGATTGGGCCAAATGTTCCCCAGATACGTAAAAAGAAGGAGGTGATAGCAAACAGCGGGTCACTGGAGATATTTTCAGCCAAGTGGAGGTGACACCAGCTGTTAGCTGCAAACTATTCAGATTTTCTTTGATCTCTTTTGCATAACGAATAAAACAACAGACAGTTTCTCTTTCTCTAACAAAACTTCTCCAGGGCTTTAAAAATACAATGAGCAAGCACAGTTGCCTCTGATGCTTTCCTAGAGAATTTTAACTGAAGCCTTTTCCGCCCCCGCTAATTTACCAAAACCTGCATTTTCTAAAATTCAAAGCACATGCTTGAATTTTGTTGGTGTAAATCCAGATGCAAACACTGGCGTTTCATATAGCAGGATGATGGACACAATAGATTTCACTTTGTATTCAATGCTTTCCAATGCAGATCAGAAGGGAAAAAAGTAGCAATTTTGTGTGTGTGTGTGTGTGTGTGTGTGTGTGTGTGTGTGTGTGTGTGTGTGTGTGTGTGTGTGTGTGTGTGTGTGT